>LR750150.1:642432-746211 GCA_902729485.2 Mus minutoides | reverse complement strand
AGCAGTCAGTGCTCTTAACCACTGAGCCATCTCTCCAGCCCCAGTCTCAAGTCTTAAGTGACCTCAGAGTATTATTAACTCTTGTTATGAGGTCCAACAAAAGTTCATCTTTTAGAATGTAAACATTACTTTGTTCATAATATCTCATTGTTATGCAGTATGATAAATATTTTTAAATTTAAGTTAATGCCAATAGGATATTGCTATTCTTCCTCTATTCCATGTACAACTGGAAGGTCAATGAAAGCAATTTGATAGCTACCAGGTTCATGTGGACTTCTATTTATAATACAGAAATGGATGGACATCCTATATATAAGAATCATCAGGGTTGGCGAGATGGCTCAGTGGTTAAGCGCGCCAACTGCTCTTCTGAAGGTCGCTAGTTCAAATCCCAGCAACCACATGGTGGCTTACAACCATACATAACGAAATCTGATGCCCTCTTCTGGAGTATCTGAAGACAACTACAGTGTACTTACATATAATAAATAAATAAATCTTTAAAAAAAAAAAAAAAAAGAATCATCAGACAGTGAAGTTCCACAGTAAGCATTAACAGTTTTACTAGCACTTCAATAGCTAGCCCGTGTCCAGATCCAATGCCAGGTCTATCTGACTTTGTTTCTTAAACACATAGCCTTCAAGAACCTTTTCTCTCTCTCTCTCTCTCTCTCTCTCTCTCTCTCTCTCTCTCTCTCTCTCTCTCTCTGAGTGGAATGGCCACATATGTAAAATGACAACCCTGGTCTGGGAAGGCTTTGTGGCTGATTTCAAGCTCCAACATTTTATGCTGACTTGAATTTAAGATCAAGATAGCCAAATAGCAATCCAGACCTCCTTCCTCAGCTCCTGGATCACAAGCTCCTTAATCCTTCAGACAACCCCTGGTCTATCCCCTGATGAGAATCAATCAATATGTTCATAGCAGCAGGGCTCTTTATCCATAACAAAAATCTCGGCTCTTCACATCACAAAACCTCCAGAGAAAGGAATGTGTCAGGGCTGAGCATTTCAATGTGACAGAGGCTGTCTGATAATCTTTAATAAAAAGGAAAGCTATTAACAAAATCCTTGAAGGCACCTAGGAAGATGGAATAATCACTTTTAGCATCAGGACTTTCTTAGTCATCTTCAAAGATGAGTATCTGTGAATCAGATATGTAGAATAGCATAAGGATTTAAAGTAAAATGAAGTCCAGGCATAAAGACATAAGACTATATATAGGCTAAGTATTCAGAATTTAAATGCAAGCCACAAAATATCTTCTATAAAAATAAAACTAGGTCTTCACTAACGGTTTTTATAAGTTTTTAGTTGGTGAGGACATGTAAAGTTTAGACAAATACGAAATTTCATAGAGACGGAAATGCAGTCAGTGTCTGTAGGTTTACAACAAAGATCATCAAAAGCCTAAGTGAGGACACATAGCTATGTACTTAAAGCAGTCACCAATCTATGATTGGAGTGGTTCACACACGGGTATAATTGTATTATTTCCATTTTGTTGAACCAGTCATTCATGTATAGAAAGACAGAAACTGAGAAAAGGAAGAAAACTCTCCAAAGAGCCCTGACCTAAGATCCCCTTGCTTCTTCTGCAAGGCCTCCTTCCACACCGCTTTGACTCACCCTCTGCTCAGATACTACTCAGAGTACTGGGAGCACAGAGGTGAGCACCACACAGGTCAGGTCTCTGGACTCAGACCTCACATTGTAACAAGGGAGAAGAGACCAACCTTACTTAGGGCTTGTTTCATGTGTCTTTCAACAAATTGGTTCTGAATATGACTGGATACCAAATACTATCAGAAACCTGGCAAACACAGAGTCCATTCAGGTAATGGCAAACCCAAATACTGAACAAGTAGGCAAAGGAGCACCTTTTACAGTGTAATTATATAGAAGGGAAGACGTTCAAGAACAGGAGACAACTTGAAGGTGCAAGGCAGCTTCCTCAAGATGGTGACACTCAAAGAAGTACTCAGGAGTAGAGAATTCCACAAGGAAGCTCACAGGCCATAGCAACTATCTGAAGGTCCATGCAGCTCTGGACCAATAAGGGGATGAGGGAGGGAAGATGGGGAGGGAGGAATGAAAGCAGTCAAGGAGAAAGGATTGAGAGGGCAAAGTGTGAGTAGGAAAAGACTAGTTAGGAGGTTAGAATGCTGGCTTCCCTGCAGCAGTGGTGCCTTACCGAGTCAGCCCTGGAAGGCTGAGGGTAAACTGTGCCGGCTAATCCAATTAATCAGGAGGATGTGGTCATTACAGGCAAGAGAGCAAGCAGGAGCTCTAATCAAACCAGCAGATACTCTGATTTAAAAATAAGCAAGAAACTTAAGAGGATATCTCTTCAAAGAAGATATGTACCTGGCCAAGAAGCATACTGGAACATGGTTAGCATCAGTCCTTAAAGAAATGCTAACCAGTGAAGTATCACTTCACACCCTGCAGGATCACTCTGGGGCTGCAGAACTGGCTCAAGGCTCAGAGCACTTGCTGTTCTTGCAGAAGACCCAGGTCCCCGGCACCACTGTCCGGCTGCTCACAATTGCCTGTAACTCCAGTTCCAGGGGATCAAACACCGCTACAGGGGCACGTGTGCACACTCGGGGCATTTATACCGACAAACACACAAATACAAATTTTTTAAAGATGAAGGGGAAGCTGCAGACTAGGCTCCTGGAGTTACTTTGATTCATAGTTTGTATGGTTTAGATTTTGAATGTTGTCAAAAGACTATGTACAATGCTTTGGTTCCAATCACGGTGCTATTAGGCAGTTTCAGGGTTGTAAGACGTGAAGCCTAGTAGGTCTTGCAGTCATTGAATCATGAATGCCCTTGGAAAGGATTGTGGGACACCAGTCCCTTCCTTAGTATTTGAGCTTTGTTCTGCCACGTGCTAACTACCATGAAACACTATCTCACCACAGGCCCTGAAGCAGGGAAGTGCAAGCGCAGATCAACCTTTATCATAAGTGGGTTACCCGACAAACACATAAGTCATAAGTGAGGCAGAGAATAAGGCAAAGATCCTGATAGGAAAGCTGACTGACTAGGTCATTCAGGAGGTCCAAACAAGGTTAGTGGACGTGAGAGGCAAGAGAATGGCTATGGTGGGCCATGGAACCTAAACTGTTTATAAGGGTGTAAGAACACATTAGATAGCAAAGACACACTAAGGTTAAATAGCAAAGGTCTTGGAGGAAGGTCAAGAGAATTGTTGAACAGTTCAATGATGTCAAGAGCGTGCCACAGGAGCTAGTGGCAGAGGAAGACAGAGGAAGCAATCTACTAGTTAGGATCAGTGACCAGGTGGCCTGACACTGTATGGTAATGAATGGCTTACAAATGGACTGGATGGAGATATGGAAACAAAATTTACCTGCTCATTCCCCCAAAGGATTATCCTTGCTTATTGAAGGGGCTTGGGAAGTCTAAAGTTGGTCAACTGTCCTCAAGCTAAAACAACTTCCATCTAGAACTTAAGACCCAAGGATTCTTTCCATAGAAACACAAGTGGTAGAGGCAGCGGCGGCGGTGGCAGCAGCTATACCTTTAGTAAAAATCCAATAGTGCCTGAGACCCTCTACTCAGGAGCCTATAGAACTGCCAGCCAGGATCAACTAGACCATCTAGATCTTCGATTTGTCTGAAATTTTGGCTTCAGTGACACTCAAAGCCATGACACAGAAAGCACTTTCCTTCCATTCCCTCAGCTAGAGGACTGAGGTCTCAACACTGCTTTTTGAGGGCAGCAATGCTGCCCTCAGAATTAGGTTCTTATTCATAGGCAGGGGGTTCCAACAGGGCCACTCCTTCTTTCCACCAAGTTCCAAGAACATCCTTGCCAGAGGCGTCATCTGAGAAATATTTGGAATGACACTACCAGGCAGCTCTATGAGTAGAAGCCCTCCATGAAACGTCCTTCAGGAAGGGGTGAACTGAATGATAGGAAAGGTCCTTTCCAGGGAAGACATCCCAGATTCCAGAAAATGATCTATCCACTGAAGCAGCAGCAGAGGCCCAGGTGAGAGAGAGAGAGAGAGAGAGAGAGAGAGATACACTCCTAGGCTGGACTAGTCACACAGGAGGCCAAGTGTTAGGGTTACCATTGTTGTGATGAAATACCATGACCAAAGCACCAGAGCTATGTAGGGAGGAAGCGTTCTTTGGCTTATACCTCCATATCACTGTTCATCACCAAAGGAAGTCTGGACAGGAACTCAAACAGGGCAGGAACCTGGAGGCAGAAGCCACGAAGGAGTGCTGCACCGACCAGCTCAGGGATGACAACACCCACAATGGGCCCTGTCCCATCAATTACTAATTAAGAAAATGTCCTATAGCTGGATCATCTAGAGGCATTTTCTCAATTGAAGTTCCCTCCTTTCATGTAACTCCAGCTTGTGTCAAGTTGACATAGTAGAGGGTGTTTCTTTCTTGCACATTTGCAGTCACCCGTAATCTTACACAGTACCAAGTGACTATTCATCTAATGACCTCTTTCACTTAAAAGGAGGTGGAGCAAAACCACATTAAAGGAAGGACTCTGGCAATTGAAGGTCAGAGTTTGGTGAAGAGAAGACAAGGGAGATGACCTTAACACCAAGGCAGATTTTAACGTAGCTGTCAAGTGTCTCTCCAGGGACAAACCATCTGCTGCTACCCTGTCCCTGCCTCTAGTGCTCTCTGCTCCCTTCTAATGCAAAATGTATCCCTTTGTAAATGCTAATACAAACTCCATCTCTCACAAGTGCTCACCAGTTCAAAGTGAAGGATGGGGAGTGTGACTTAATGGTAGAATGCTCTGTTAGGCCCAGGGTTTAATCCTCAGTATCACAGACAACAATAATAAAACCCAATATAGTAAAATGAAAAGAATTCACAGAGCTGGTGGGCACAATCACTGCTACATGGAAACTGTCTGGTGGCATCTATGTTCTGCTTTCTACCTGTATCCTAAATATTGCCAAGCCACAAGCTATGGTGCTGTACACCTGCCTTCCTAGCCTTTAGAAGGATGAGGCAGAGGAATGGTGAGTTTGCTAATAGCCTAGGCTACAAAACAAAACCCTGTCTAAAAACCAACACCAGCCGGCCGGGCGTGGTGGCTCATGCCTTTAATCCCAGCACTCGGGAGGCAGAGGCAGGCGGATTTCTGAGTTCGAGGACAGCCTGGTCTACAAAAGTGAGTTCCAGGACAGCCAGGGCTATACAGAGAAACCCTGTCTTGAAAAACCAAAAAAAAAAAAAAAAAAAAAAAAAACAAAAACCCAACACCAAACAAATAAGCCTTGTGTGCAGTAATCTACATACATATTATTGAATATTGGATTTATCTTCCTTTGTTATTTATAAGCTATGCTTCCGTTTTTCAGAACTTTAAACACTCATAGCTTGTATTTACTAGTGGTTACTCTTAAGGTTATATTAATATCTGGATCCTTGGGCCGGGCGGTGGTGGCACATGCCTTGCCTTTAATCCCAGCACTTGGGAGGCAGAGGCAGGCAGATTTCTGAGTTCTAGGCCAGCCTGGTCTACAAAGTGAGTTCCAGGTCAGCCAGGGCTACACAGAGAAACCCTGTCTCGAAAAACTAAAAAAAAAAAAAAAAAAAAAAAAAAAAAAAAAAAAAAAAAAAAAAAAAAAAAAAAAAAAAAAAAAAAATCTGGGTCCTTGTCTTAAAGTGTGAAATAAATCAACACCACTCAAACAATGCCAAGGGCTCCAGAATGCTTCCATATCCAGTCTCCTTTGTCCCAAGTTCACATATGGTCAGTTTAGCATTTGATTTCGTTTGTTTTAAACATTCTACTCTACCCAGCTACGTTTGTTTAAAATCTGTCACCCTCACCCCCGACTGATTCCTTGGCTCACAGGGACCTTTAGCACCCTACTCCTCTTTGGGGCTCCACTCCAATTCAAGCTTACACGGCACCCTTCATTAGAACGTCTGCTGTACCTTTAAAAGGCCTGCCTCTTTCCATACACTGTCAGTGGAGAGTAAGTGGATTCTAGTTGGAACCACCTCATTAGAAAAGCAAACCAACACCAGCTTCAGACAAGAGCTGATTTGGGGGGGGGGGGCATTTATCCGTTTTCAACGTCTAGGCAGCAACAACCCAAACTTCTCTGATCTTCAAACAGAACTAGACAGGCACGACGACGACGACGACGACGACGACGACGACGACGACGACGACGACAACGACGACGACAACCCTTTAGAGTCTCCACTCTAGATCTGTGTCTAAGTGCATGAGAGAAACCTCCCACAGATCCATGGCAGCCTTCACCATGCTGTTGTCCCTAGGAGCCCCTCAAGCTGTTTTGCTGTTGTGGTTTTTCATTTGGTTGCATGCTAGTTGGTTGGTTGCGTGTTGGTTGGTTGGTTGGTTGGTTGGTTGGTTGGTTGGTTGGTTTTGGTCTGTTTTTTAAGACAGGCTCTCACTGTGTTCTTCTTGCTATCCTGGAACTCACTATGTAGATCAGGCTAGCCTCATACTCATAGATATCTGCCTTCCTCTCAAGTGCTGGGATTAAATCCTCTCAAGTTTATAACACAGGTAAATAATCACTGTCAAGTTTATAACACAGGTAAATAAATCACTGTCAAGTTTATAACACAGGTAAATAAATCACTGTCAAGTAGTAAAAGCAGAAATCAGAAATCAAATGGCTCTTCACATTCACACTTTCAGAAACGTTCTATTTATTATGCTCAAAATTTAAAAATCTGCAGATAGTCTAGGGATTCAAATAGTTAATACTGAAATGCCCCAGGGTCTGAGGCTGCAGCGTTGTGAAGCAGTGCTTCCCAGCATGCACTGAAAGGTAATTAATTACTCGTTTAAAAGGCTCTCTACTTAGCAATAAATTTCAGATGGCCTAAAACTATGTTTAGCAGAGAAGACATTAACAGCCATATAAGTTAAGGCTGCTCAAAACCAGGTGCTACATAAAAGATTCATGATGTGGTGCTTGCGTGATCCAAGCAGAAAAGAACAATGCTAGGTGGACCCCTGCGAGTTCAAATGGATGATTGTGAGTTCCAAAGTTAGAAGCCAGGCACACACACACACACAATAAAATCCCGATCTCTGTCAGGGTTTTCATTCAAGCAGAGACATTGACAGCAGAATGGCACCTTGCTTGCTGCCTCTTCACCTGGCATCCACAACAGCTGGGTTCCTTTGGTTAGGGTAGAATGACAACAGCGGCAGAATGTCAATGTATTCAGGGACTGTGCACCCAGCTGCTACCCAAAGCCTGGGTGCACAACAAGAGTTCTCTAGTTGTGCCTGTCAGAGACCTCAATATAAAAATGGTCAGAGTAAACACCAAGTCTTTGGGATTTCTGCTTGTAACTATGCAGAGGTCTTCACTTCAATTTCTGGTCCTCCACTTTGACAGTTAACAGAGGCACACAGCAAACCTTATGTACTTGCTCGAATCCCCACCTGGGTACGACAATCTGTTCCATAATATTCATTATTTTAACACCCACAGAGCAGACTTGTATGGAGTCTTATACTTTGGTGCTTCCTGTTCGGAAACCCTGGCCATATGTTACTTAAAGCTGCTGTTGTCGTTATTACATGTCTGGGCCCCTAGGAAAGTAACCACACGAGAAACAGCACAGTAGTACTGTTCGGAATTGTTTATAACTAGAAAACCCAGAAGCAACCTAAATGTCTGAGAAAAAAAACACAAAATATAGAACATATTCCAGAGTGGAGGTGAGGTGATTTGAGTATTGACAATACACGGTGGATCTAGACAAATCAAAGTGTGTGTGTAAACATGCACATGCATGTGTTTATGCATGCGTGTATATATGTATACTTGTGCAGGGGGTAAGGGGAATGGGTAGTCTTGGAAAAACCAATCCTTTCCTCTGTTGCACTTCTTGTAGCTGTGTTAATTTGTGTAATTACCTGATCAATGCTTCTCTCTCCTTCTGGTCTCAATTTGATCATGGGACACACAGAGTGAAGAACAAACTCCCTAAGTGGTCCTCTGATGTCCACATGCTGGCCATGGCATGTGCGTTGTCTACACTACACACACACACAAAGAGTAGTTTTTAAAAGGTACATGTGAAGGTGAAACACAGCTTGTAAAAGTGCTGGTGCTAATGTGGCCTGTTTCCAGCCTTTGATGCTCTATGTCTTTTAGGTTAGTAAAACAGCATCCCATTATGTGGTCCAGGCAACAAAATGTCCTCCTGCTTCAGCCTCCTGAGCACTTGAACTGCTGGGATAAGCCATCATAGTTGGCGTCCCAGATGGTTATTCTTAAGAATATCTGAAAGACATCATGGCTAAAATCAAAGGAAGATGAAGAACTTCCTTCATCTTCAGGTAATGAGCTGAATGAATCTCTCTTTCCCCTCTAATGTTTGCAGTTATCATTTTTTTTAACACCTAAGAGGAAAAAGCGTGTCCCATTTAAAGAACTGCTGTTTTCTTCTGTTAATTGCTAAGAATTTGAAATCTACTGTTTTTGTCTTTTCCTTGATTCCATGAAAACTCAAAGTCAAATTTAGGGTTTCTGTATGGTAGCTAGCAATGAAGTGGTCTGGGTAGTTCATAGTTCTGCAGAGCCAAGAAGCACGTTTAAAAAAAGACCTGTACCAGCCCTTTGTTGGATTTGTAGTTAGAATAAATTTTTCCCATTTTGTAGTTTGCCAGCTTTAAAGAAAAAAATGCTATTAATGACAAATTAGATAATGTCCTATGGGTAAAACCACAGTATTGGCAGACATATTGTAATTAACTGAGTTTATTAAAGACACTTAGTAAAAGATCCCTATATAATAAAACCTTCTTTACATCAATAATATATATGAATATATTTTTAAAAAATTTTACTAATTCTTTGAGAATTTCATACAATGTATTTTGGTGATATTCCTCCTATTTGTTCCACCCACATCTGTCTCTACTTCTTTGACCCCCACATTTGTATCTCTTCTACATTAAATTACTAATAACTCCAGGGACTAACCACTAAAGAAAACTGCCCCTCCATCCACCAGGAGTCATTCACTGTCCCTAGTGCATCAGTGAGTAGGGACTCATGGACCCTTCCCACTCTACGCTTGACTGTTAACTGGCTTGACACTGTGCAGGTGACCACAGACACTATGTGTCATGAGGCCAACACTCCTGCCATGTCCAGAAGACACTGTTTTCCTCTGATCTTCCCTGACACCAGGCTCCTACAGTCTTCTGCCTCATCTTTCATGATGGTTTTTGAGCCTTGTGGAAAGTGATATAATACAGACATCCCATTAAGCATGACTGAAATCAGTGAAATAAAAAACAAAATATAAAGAATAGGTGAAATCAAGAGTTAGTGCTTTGAAAGACTGGCACAGCTTCAGGCCACGTTAACTGCCAGGAACCAGCTAAGAGAAGCTAGAAACTAACAGGTGATCTTCCTGAACTGGTCAACATGGACTGGTAAGTCATGATGGATTTGATCTTCTAGGAAAGGCCAAAGATCAAATTTAATAAATGATTCCTGCTATTAATATGCATTTTCTGATATTATTAAATATAAATAAAAATCACTAGGTATTAGCCCACCCTCTTAGGGAGATTTCTAAAGAACAATGAAGATGTACTGTCTTATAGTGATGCTATATACACAAATAGGTGATTTCTTAATTATTTTATTTATTTACATTCCAAATGTTGCCCCCTCTTCCCAGTCACCCTTCCAAGGGTTCTTCACCTCATCCCCTTCCCCTCTGCCTCTGAGTGGGTGCTCCCCTACTCACCCTCCTCACCTCCTATTTCCCTTTTTTGGGGCATTATGTCTCTACTGGATTAGGTGCATACTCTCCCATGGAGGCCAGACAAGGCAGTCCTTTGCTACATATGTGCTGGGGCCCTTGGACCAGCCTGATTATACTCTTTGGTGGCTTAGTCTCTGGGAGCTCCCAGGGGCTCAGGTTAGTTGACACTGTTGGTCAAGAGGGTTGTCATCCCCTTGAGATCCTTCAATCCTTCCCCTAACTCTTCCATAAGCACCCCTGACCTCACTCCAATGGTTGGCTGTAAGTATCTGCATCTGTCTCAGTTAGTTGCTGGTAGAGCCTCTCAGAGGACAGCCATGCTAGGCTCCTGTCTGCAAGTAATTAAAATGGAGGTACACATCTAAGCAGAGAATTCTCAATAAAATAAACTCAAATGACTGAGAAACACTTAAAGAAATGTTCGGCATCTTTGTACAACAGGGAAACACAAATCAAAACTATTCTGAGATTCCAGCTTATACCTGTCAGGATGGCTAAGATGAATAACACTAGTGACAACTCGTGTTGGCTAGGATGTGGAGCAAAGTGAACATTCATGCAAAATGGTACAGCCACTATGGAAATCAGTGTGGTTGCTCCTCAGGAAGCTGGGAATCCATCTACCTCAAGATACCTCTCTTGAGCATATATCCAAAGGATGCCTCATCCTACTAGAGAGACATCTGCTCAACCATGTTCATTGATGCTCTAGTCATAATAGCCAGAAATTGGAAATATCCAAGTTATCTCTCAACAGATAAATGGATGGTGCGCGCCCGCACGTCTCTGACCAGCAGAGATGGTGGGAATAAATGACACGGGACGCCAAGGTGGTTTCAAGCAGCTTGCCTTCACAGAGCCAGCTTTATTCTGCTTCTCTCTCTCTCTCTCTCTTTTTCTCTCTCTCTCTCTCTCTCTCTCTCTCTCAGGTTTCACACAGCAGCCGTTCACTCACTCACTCTGCTCTCTCCTACACTGGCTGGCTAACGCTGGTGCTGCTCTCCTCATCTGCTGCTCTCTGGCCTAACGCTGCTGGCGATCTCCTACGCTGGCACTCTCTAACACTGGTCTGGTATCCTCATCTCTGGCCTCTCTCTGCTACACTGGTCTCTGGTCTCTGGCCTAACGCAGCTGCTCTCTGGCCCCTGCTGGTCTGTCTCCTCTGGTCACCGGCTGGTCTTTTGTCTGGTCACTGGCTCGTCTGTCTCTGGCCCCTCTGGCCTCTGGCTGGTCTCCTCTGGTCACTGGCCAGTCTGTCTCATCTGGGGCTGCCCTCAATTTATACTCCCATTCACTCACACCACCTCACACCACCCAATCATAAACACACACGTCCCAGGCAGCATGCAGGATTGGCTGATAGAATGGTACCGCGAGATGTTGCGCTAATCTCACCAATGAGTTACATGCGCTGCTTTTACTGCGCATGACTGAGACTGGGATAAACAAGTGAGGTCACGGGGCTTGGCATAAAGCCAAGCGCCATCTTTGGCCCACGTGGCTGTGCCTGCTCCCCACAAATGGATAAAGAAAATGTAGGACATTTACACTGCTTAACAGCTGAAAAAGGAAAAAGAGAAACATTTGTAGGAAAATGGATGGAGCTAGAAAAAGTCATCCTGAATTAGGTAAAACAGAGCCAGAAAGACAGTGGGTACATATTCACTTATATGTGGATGTTAGCTATTAAGTCTACAATATGTGTAATCATAGGTTAGGTATAAGGTTAGGGACTAGGAAAGAGGGACAGATTTCCATTAAAATGGGAAATAGAATATATTGGATTGATAAGGGATAGGGTCTGGAACAGGAAAGTCAAATGTAGAGGGACAGGGAAGATGGAGACAAGGGAAGGAATATAGAGAATGACAGCTAAAATTCAGGGCCATTTGAGGTGTTGTATAGAAACCTAACAGAGTAGAATCACTCTAAAACATATACAAATATTAAGAAGATCTAAATGAAATTGTCCCCAAAACCAGGGAGACAGCACCCCAACTGGATGACTCTTGTCACCAAATGAAGCTTTTAGGACTGGCAATGGGTTACATCTAATTGAGTTGCTGGTCAAAGGGATCCTATGGGAACACCCCAACAATCCAACCTATTGCAGTATTGGTTACACCCCATAAACTGACAGGAAGTCCCCATTGCTGAACATGGCACTGAACAGTCATTTGATATGGAGAAGTCAAGTTAAAGCTAGTGCCTTCCTAGTTTTCACTTCTTAGGGACTAGTGCTCGTGGTACTGGAAGGTATTCTGCTCACTACCAAAGGAGAAAGGTAAACACCAACGGAGCCACAAGCTTTCATCCACAATGGTCATCTACATCCAGGATGTGCTGGTGCATCAGTGGAACAGACTTTGTGGGAGGAGCCAACCAATATCTGGCAGGACTTAAGTCTCACTCTATGAGATGGAACTCATACCCAGTGCTGTATGGGTGGCCAGGAACCTGAGACTAGCTAGCCAGGGACCAAGGGGAAAACCAAATACTACCATTCTGTTTAAGGAATGTAGCAATAAAATGCATCCTAACTAAATTCTGCTATACTCATAGGTCAATGCCTTGCTCAGCCATCATCAGAGACGCTTCCTCCTGCAGGAAATGGCAGAAAATATGGAGACCATCAGGTTGTCAAGATGCAGAGTAATCAACTTTGGAGCACTCGTGCCTAGTCAGGATGTCTCTAATCCAAACCCGCCCCTTGGGTCTCAGGGAACCCTGTGGAAGACGAGGTGGAAAGAGTGCCACAGAACACATCCTGGATGCTAGGACTATCTGTGGTCCAGCTACTGAAGAGAGGCACAGACAGGGAACGGAGTCAGACTGAACCTAAAGAGCCACACTGCATGTGTTGCATATGGCAGAGAGAGGGAGGAATGCCCCAAACATCCCATGATTACCAGATGCTGGACACTGGCTGTAACATCTTGATTAATACAGCTGGATTTTAGTATTGCTTCCATATGAATCTTTCTATTCTCCCGTTTTTTTCCTTATGGAATGAGAAAATATGTAACCTTTTCATTTGTTTTATCAGTTCCAACTAATAGACTAGGTTAGGTTTTTTTCTTGTTGTTGTTGGTTTTTTAAGACTCTGGACTTTTGAAACGTAATTTTTAAAGATTGAAAGATATTTAAAACTCACACTGTGCTTTACATTATGATATTAAAATAAGAATTTAGGGAACTGCAAAACACAAGAAAATCAAGAAGGAAGACCAACGTGTGGATACTTCATTCCTCCTTAGAATAGGGAACAAAATACCCATGGAAGGAGTTACAGAGACAAAGTTTGGAACTAAGACGAAAGGATGGACCATCCAGAGAATGCCTCACCCGGGGATCCATCCCATAATCAGCCACCAAATGCAGACACTACTGCATATGCCAGCAAGATTTTGCTGAAAGGACCCTGATATAGCTGTCTTGTGTGAGGCTATGCCAGTATCCGGCAAATACAGAAGTGGATGCTTGTAGAGAGCCACGCTCGAGCTGGTTTTGCCACCATTCCAAGATGGCACCAACATCCTGTCACCACCCCCAGCCTGGGATAAGCAAACAAGTTCAGTGCGCATGCGCTTGTTACAAAGCCACGTAAGTCACCGCCCATCCTGGGGCATAACTTGAGGTAATGGGCAGTCAGCCAATCCTGACGACACACGTCTCACTGAGGTGTATATAAGTGGGATCCATCTTGGGCTCGCTCTCTTCCTCCGCATGATGTAATAAAGATTTGTTGCAGAAGGATTCTGGTGTCTGCGCCCGTTCTTGCCAGCAAGGCGGTAGCATGGACTCTTTCAGACGCCCGTTCTTGCCAGCGAGGTGGTAGCGTGGACTCTTTCAGATGCTCACAGTCATCTATTGGATGGAACACAG
Source organism: Mus minutoides (assembly GCA_902729485.2). Taxonomy (NCBI): domain Eukaryota; kingdom Metazoa; phylum Chordata; class Mammalia; order Rodentia; family Muridae; genus Mus; species Mus minutoides. Next base: position 732,517 of record LR750150.1, on the reverse strand, counting down.
GGCCCCCAATGGAGGAGCTAGAGAAAGTACCCAAGGAGCTGAAGGGGTCTGCAACCCTATAGGTGGAACAATATGAACTAATCAGTACCCCCAGAGCTTGTGTCTCTAGCTGCATATGTAGCAGAAGATGGCCTTGTTGGCTATCATTGGTTAGAGGCCCCTTGGTCTTGCAAATTTTACATGCCCCAGTACAGGGGAATGCCAAGGCCAAGAAGTGGNTTGGTTAGAGGCCCCTTGGTCTTGCAAATTTTACATCCCCCAGTACAGGGGAATGCCAGGGCCAAGAAGTGGGAGTAGGTGGGTTGGGGAGCAGGGCCGGGGGGGGGGGGTACAGGGGACTTTGGGGATAGCATTTGAAATGTAAATGAAGAAAATATCTAATAAAAAAATTGAAAAACAATTTAAGGAACAGGTAATTTAAAAAGTCAAAAAAAAAAAAAAGTCCTGTACAAAGCCTCCCCTGCTTTTGTCTGCTCCTTCTGACACCTGAGTCTTTATCCTATCCTGAGCAACTCCTGTGACTTTATGTTTATGAATGCCGTTTTCTTCTATACCCACAATTCCATATGGGGTAGAAGAAAAAAAAAAAAGACTTCAAAGTAGGGAGGCCTGACACACTAGAGCCACCTGGATGTCCTTTCCAAATGACAAACCCCAGCTCACCAACTTCCGCCCATTCACCTAAACCTTGTGTCCCTGCTATTCTGAGCCAGAAGAAAAGGACTGCATGGCTGGTCAAGGGCAGGAAGCTGGGTAAAGACTGAAATTTCACTAAGGTAAGTTTTATAATTAGGAGCTTATCATGTTCAATTCTGGATCTAACCTGTACACTGGGCTCCCCAGTCTTTGCCAAGTAGGTACACTTCTCCTTAGATGCACATACAGAGGTTATAAATGCACTGGCCACTTAGCTCTCCTTTTTACTCTTCATCTTGGTACCACTGTGATGTTAGCCTAGACCAGAGGTTCTCAATCTGTGGGTTGCAACCCCTTTGGGGAATCGAGAAAGCCTTTCACAGGGTGCATCAAACCCACAGATATTTATAATGCAACTCATAACGGCAACAAAATTTACAGCTATATTGTGGCAGTGAGAAACAATTTTATGGTTGGGGGTCACTACAATGTGAGGAAGTGTATTAAAGGGTCGCAGCATTAGGAAGTTTGAGAACCCTGGCCTAAATAACTCTTACAGGCCCCAGACATAAATGAAGGGAGTCCTAACAGCAAAGCTGTAGTTAGAGACTCATTAAAAAGATGGAGTAAAATGAGCTGACCAAAAGGGTCTGTCCTCACAGGGAGAGATGAGACACAGACACATGTGCACTGAGGAGAGAACACCTAAGGACACTCTGAGAAGGCAGCTGTGTCCGAGCAAAGGAGAGAGGCCTCAGGAGACAGCCTATTGATCTAGCCTTCCAGCCCCTAGAACCAGGAGGAAAAATCAATAAGGAGGACAGTGCTTGACAGAAGCCCAGGCCCCTGCCCACATGGTAACACTCCTCCAAGCCTCTCCTTCATAATAAACAAAACCGTCTCCTCTTGTGCTCCTCTGTCTTTGAGGAACAAGCTCTCCTGTCTGTCCCGCTGAGAACTGTTTTCACAATGTAATGAATGCTCGCCACCATTCCATCCCAACTCCTCAGTTCCGTGACTTGAGAGCTTGCTATCTGAACTCACGCTTCCCACAGACATACCAGTAACTGCTTCCAGTTTAATGGATGGCAGATTATGTCATCTTTAATGAAAAACAGCTTTCACTGTAGCCTAATATCTGTTAACTCAGAGATATCAAACACGTTAATGCTAATCGCTGCTCACTTATTTCAGATAAGACGCACCCACAGATTCAGTGAGTGGCCTTGCTGTCCATTTCCCAAACTCAGAGAACACATAAGGAAAACCAACGGCAGTTCCAGTGAAAACACTCAACTCTTGCCATCATGAGACGCCACCCTCACCCTCCCACAGAGACAGGCAGACAGACGAGTGTAAGGCCATCAAACACACAGGTATTTACACTGCAACTCATAATGGTAACATTTATTTATATAGTAGCTAAACAGTTATTGTGTGTGTGTGTGTGTGTGTGTGTGTGTATGGAGAGGGAGACGGAGACGGGGGGGGGGGGGGGGAGAGAGAGAGAGAGAGAGAGAGAGAGAGAGAGAGAGAAAGAGAGAGAGAGAAACGTGTATGCCAGAAGTTCCAAAGCACACCAACAAGCCCATGTCCACAGAGCTATTCTCTGGAGAGAGGCCAGTTTCCCCATCAGAAACAGTCTCGTTGTTGTAACAGAGCCGTATGTGCTGCGGTGAGTGAAAGACCATGTGTCTGAGGGCTTGACATAGGGGCAGGATGGCTTTGAAATGCCAAACCAAGGCAGGTGAAACTCGGAAGTGAAGGCATTTTTCACACAGAAACAAATGTTATGTCAAATGCAATATAACATTTTATAGGCTCTCTTCAAATATTCACAAGACACTGTTTCAAGGACATTGTATATTCATTGATAAAAATCATTTATTTCACTTTTTTGTTTGTTTGTTTAACAGCTGGGATTCAAAGTGTTAGAGATCTGCCTGACCCCAGTGGAAAAACACTAAGAGTGATGTGATAACTTTTAAGTGCCACTTCAGAAGAGCATACATATGCTTCAGTCATTGTGACTGTTCCCTTAAAGCACAACACTAACTTCCCTAGCTTTTCAAAAACCATAAAACCAACTTTCCCTCCCCCCCACCCCACCCCCATTATAAACCTACTCTATCTGTAACCACAGGTGTGTCTAACAAATGCATTCACCTTGGCTACTAGGTGGTAACTGCAGGCGGCCTGGCAGCAGGCACTCCACCAGGGGGTGTGGTTAGGACCGAGCACGCACTCTCAGCGGCAGGCTTGCTTCTGTCAAGAGGATGAAAAGAAACTGCTTCTGAGGTTTGTTCCCCAGTGGAAAAAACTGAAAAGTGACTTAAAAACATCCTGAAATAGAGAAGTCAAACCAAGGAAAACACTCCCACTAAGGAATGTACACTCTGTGCAAAGCTGGTGAAGGTGATTTTAGGGAAGAAATGTCTTAAAGGAAAGGAAGGAACCAATTGACCAAGACAAGTCATTTCAGAACTTTTCTTTTTTTGTTGTTTTGTTTTGTTCTTTTTGTGTGTTTTGTTGTTGTTCAGGAAAGCAAAGAAGAATGAAAATAAATTAACAATTACATTTAGACTTAAAAATCTTCCTTGGATGTTGTTAAATATGAAACCACACATGGCAATAAAAATATCATATTCAGGTGACTGTATGGAAAAGCTGGCACAAAGCCCATACTAATTCTTATTCCGCTTGTTTCTTGGTTCAATCTCAACACATTCAATGGCTCTAGTGCGGCGAGTCTGTTGTGGGCTTACTTCTCTGTTTTGATCACTTCTGAAAACAAGAAAAGAAAAGAAAAGAAATGGCATATCAGAAAACACCAGTCATTACTCTGTGGAAACTCCTAGTACACTAAGCAGTTACTTTCACATTCATGACTTCATTAAAACCCACAATTGCCTCTTCTAAAGACAAACCTATAATTTGAATTATTACTATATCATTCTTATTTTGTTAAGTATGAGAACAATGAATTTATAAGAACCAAAGAAAAGAAAGAGTCTTTCCCTTTAAATCAAAGACTTGTAGCTTTAAAAAGCTGTATACAGTGGTATACCTGTAATTCTAGTACTTGGGAGGCAGAGGAAGGAAAAAATGTGGTTTAGACTACATCCTGGCCTACATTGTGAGTTCTAGGCCATCCTGGAAGAAGGTACAAATACTAAATCTAGACTTGGTCTCAAAATAACAGAGCTAGGGAGATAGCTAAGTCATGGAAATCTTGAGTTACTTCCCTAGAACTCAGTGGTAGTTTAAATAAGAATGGCCCCCAGAGGCTCACAGAATTGAATGCTTAGTCATCAGTTAGAAGCACTACTTGAGGATTAAGAGGTGTGGCCTTGTAGGAGGAAGTGTGTCACTGAGAGTGTGGGGGGTTAGGCTTTGAGGTTTCAAAAGCCCCAGGCAGGTCCAGTGTTGGCCCTCTTCCTGTTGCCTGCAGGTTCAGATGTAGAACCCTCAGCTACTTCTCCAGCACCATGTCTGTCTGCATGCTGCCATGCTTCCTGCCATGATGATAACAGACTAAACCTCTGAAACTGTAAGCCCGCCCCAATTAAACGCCTTCCTTTATAAGAGTAGCCATGGTCATGGTGTCTCTTCACAGTAACAGAAACCCTCTCTAGGACAAATCTACATTATAAAGCCAAGTACTGGTTATCCCAGAGCTGGGAGGTAGATAGGTGGCTAGAGCCCTGGGCTGAGACTCACTGACAGCGGGCCTAACTTACTTATTGAATTCTAGGCCAGTAAGAAATCCTGTCTGTCTGTCTGTCTGTCTCTCACACCCCCCCCCCAAACAAACCCAAAGAAAAAAATAAGTCCCCCTCCACAGATAGATGGGCCACACAAATTCCCTCACTTTGGGCAGAACATCAGATAATGACAGAGACAGAGACAGAGAGAGAAGAGGGCGGAAGGGAGCAAGAGGGATGCTGTGATGCTGTGCACTAAGCTAAACTTCTCAGGAGTTCTTTCTTTCTTCGTTTATTCTGATGTTGGGAATGGAAGGAATCCTGGGCTTTAATATACTAAGCACATATTTCTTATTTTATTTTATTTTTTTACCATTAACTTTGTTGCTGCTATTGTTTGTTTTGTTGAGATAGAATCTTATTATGTAGCTCTGGCTCATCTGAAACAATGTAGGCCAGGCTGGCTTGGGTTCTTAAGTACAAGACAAACATGTGAGTCCACGCACACTTATAAGCCTTACTCTTCTGCTGGGTACTCAAGAGGAAGCCTAGAATAGGCCAGAAAGAGGAGTGCCTATTGAGACAGCCAGGAGGGAGGCAGAAAGCATGTCTTCCTCCCAGGATGCTTCTCTTCCGGGAAGAACAGGAATGCACTGGTCCCTGGAACTCAGACAAAAATCTCTGAGTTTCTGATAGAAAAACAAGAGCTGATGATCTCACGGATTCTTTGGCCAAGGCAGCCAGAGCAACCACTAAAACCCAACCAGGCCAACTCCCAGATCACCTGGTTCAACTCCCCACATTAATGGTCAGACACAAGTAGGCTCTTTTCTAGGCACAAACACTATTTAGCTTGATCTCAGGCATCCTACACAGGATGTTCAGTCTTATGCTAAAAATGAAGACAAAGACCAATCAAGAAAGAGACCCTACTGCCATGCGCAAAGCAACTGGTGCAGAGGCAGCCCAAATACTGGGCCCACAAGACCCCATGTCCTCAAACATAACTATGACCAGTGATATACACTGAGGGCTCTAACACAAAAGGCAAGGAACATCCAGAGAACTCCCACAGACATGGACATGATATGAACAAATCAAATGGAAAACTGAAAAGTTCTAAAGCATCAGAGAAGAAACGCTTCTTTAAAGGACAATTAGGTATAAAGTATGAAACTGATGAATGATTGAGTAAATTTAAAAGATATGTCAGCAAAACCATCAATCTGGGGGCTGAAGAGATAGCTCAATGGTTAAGAGGAGCTTGCTCCTGAACACGGAAGGGACCTCTTAACCACCTTTAACTCCAGTTCCAGGGGATTCAATGCTTTCTTCACCTGCAACCTGCACACAAATGACACAAACACCCTCTCTTAGACATATACATACATATAAGTAAAAATAAAATTTTCAAGTCCAAACTAAAGCAGAGAAAAAAAATTGTATGTGTGTGTACATGACTAGACTCCCTGAAGAAGAAATGACTGGAAAATTAATTACACAGCTGAGTTTTCTAAAAATCAATTAAATACAACAAATAAAGACTAAAGGTAGTTAGCCCTGCCCCCCATTAACAAATAACAAACAGAAAACACCTAGATACATATTCAAAGTGCTGAAAATCTTTGAAGGCAGACAGAGAAAAAGGACCATTCCATAGAGGGATAAATAAGATTTCCAGTAGGCTTCACATCAGAAACCAGACAGGCCTGGAGGTAATACAGTGGTGACTTTATAAAGTGCCGGAAGAAAAACTGTCAACCTAGAGTCTGCTCCCAGCAAAAACAGCTTTTAAAGATGAAAGCTAAGAAAAGACATCACAGACAAAAGCTAAGAAGATTGATGGCTAATACACTTAAGAAATAACATAAGAAATATTAAAGGAAGCTTCTTACATCAAACAAGCACCATCACCAGCTGCCAATCTGGATCCATTTAAACGCGACAAGGGGACCATGAACAGACAGTATGAAATGGAAACACTGCTGTTGGTTCTCGTATATCTGAAGGCATCGAGAATACGTCAAGAATTAGGAAAGGCCTAAGAGAACCAAGGGCAAATGATTAGTTGGCCTGGCAGCTTCACCAAGAGGGCGCTATCGTGTTTCAGCACAGGCAGAGGCAGAGAGCATCTGAGACATCTGAGCTGCTCCAGACCTGGTTCCCACAAGGCAACACCAGTACAGGCAAGCATTGTGTTGGAAAACTTTTTAATGGCCAGTACTTTGTCTTCTCCTGTTTCTTGACAGGAAGTCTTCCAATGCTACTTATCACAAAATAGCCTAGACACATGCTCACCAAGTCCAGTCAGCACAAACAGAAAAGCAAGACTCTTAACAGACATATGTCTCCCATCAATATCCACCCAGTTTCTGTACCAGCGTAGCCTGTTGGAAAACTGAGGTTCGTCAGCCACTGTGACCAGCCGACAGAAATTGGCGTTAGTGCACTCACTCTATTTGTCTCACAGAGTGTTTAACTAAAAGTCTAGAAGCAGGATGAGATGAATTTGCAATAGTAAACTCAAGTATGAGGCCAGGGTCTTAGACCCAACAAGCAGAACAATGCTATAAGCCTTCAGTGGTTACCTCAGAAAGCCACATGGAATCTCTGCCGTGTCTCAATACCTTCCAGAGGTAAGACATAACACTCACCCAAGCTAAGGCCAAAGACAAAGAACTGGATGTTTCTTATTTTAGGAACAGCAGGGTATGCATACACTACTATTCACATTCCTCAAGAAAGCTCTCCCCGAGTAACAAAAGGCCGCTTTGATCTGGAGAGCTCTCCACAATTGTCTAGGGGCCTCATGATCTACCACTGGTGTTTCTTTGAATTCTTAAAAATCGGTAGTGATTACCACTAGTGTGTTAGTCATGTTTCTGGGAGGAAGGGACATTAACACCTGGCTTTCATACAAGTAGCACTTCTGAAGAGAAAGTGGTATTTATAACTGCTGGTTTCCCACAGAATGGCATCAGCACCACCTGGGGTACACGGGCTGATGACACTTCCTACAAGACTGTCTGGCCAGTTAGTATACATCAAGATAATTTCTTACTCAGTTCAAAAAACCAAATCCACTCCTAGGTTTTTAAGACCGTCTGGACCACCAGCACAACCAACCCATCTCATCTGTACATGCCACCTGTGGGGTGAGACGACTCAGCAACGGTATGAGGATGGTGGAATCGTCCTCCTCTGGAGGTAGTAGCATGCTTCTGGTGAGAAAGGGCAAGATCTGCTCAACAGGTGAGAAGGAGGCCACGATGAATGAAGATCAAAGTATGTTCCTGGTCATCTGACAGGAGAGAGCAGGCAGGAAAACCTAAGGCAGTTGCAGCCATCTGGGAGACTCTCACAGTGGCATTTTTCAGAGGAGCCTTCCATGGATTGCTTTGAAGGTCAGAGTCCACCATTCTCTTTCTGTCCACAAGTTACTCTGTTCAGGTGTCTATGTTAGTACCCTTCCCCTCCACAAAATCAGTGTGCCCTTTCCTATTAGTATGAATGTCACCTCTGTTTAAATGATCTCCCACATTTATCCAGTCTTCTTACCCAGAAGGGTCAGATGCAAGAGGGCTAAAGACATTTTTATAAAACTTACAGGGATTCCTAATGCTCTCCACTTTTGCCAGGGTGGGTCAGAGTAAAAGTTTTCAGCCAGTAGTGTACTTAACCAAATGGTTTAGAGTCTTCTGATTTAGAATAAGGGCTAGCAAAATTTCTTCAGTGGTCTAATACTTATGGCTTTGACAACTCAGTCTGCTGCAACTACTTGACTCTGTTGTAACACGGAACAACAGAGAAGCAATGTGAAAGAATGGCTAAAGGAATATATGGCTATGTTCTTAATTAAAAAAAAAAAACTTTATTAACAAAATCAGACAGTGGAGCAGATCAGGCTCACAGGCCAGGGTTTGCCAACCTCAACCCAGGGCTACAGCAGGTTAACAAAAGAATAAAGTTTAACCTTGGTCAAACTCCCACTCAAAGGGCATACCAATAGATCCAATCCAGAGATGGTGTTTGGACAAAGAAGTATCATGCCCACAAATAGATGAGAAGCGTTTGTTTGACCTCTGAGGGTTTGTTTTTAAAGTTTGTATTTTGTACACTTTCTGGGTACAGTAGTATTCAGTGATCAATTCAATCACCACCTTGACATTGGACTTCCGGCCTAGAGCTGTGGGAAAACACAATTCTATGGTTTAAGTTACCTAGTATGTGATGCTAGAGTGCTGTGTGGATGATAACTATGGCTTCGACACTCTTTACCAGGATAGTCCCACTCTGCAATGGGTTATCACAGATTCAAAGACCAGAAGAGCTCAGCAGAACCTACATGTCAAGGGAAATAAGCAGAGGCAGCCTGGTCCCAGGCTCATGTCAACTTTATACCAGGCCATCGCAGCCGCACTGCCAGGGGAACGTGTTCTCCCTGCCTCTGCCCCCTTATACATTTATCAAAAGAAATACAACAACAAATGAACTCAGTATAAACTATTACATTTATTTTAAAAGTCTCACATTACTTATTGAACAGCAACTAACAAAGTATTTAAAAGATATCTTTATGCTTAATAGAAAGAAAAGGTGATTCCAGAAACAAATGTACACACATATGAAACAGACATGGGTCATCTCTTCAGTACCTGGTGCTGAAGCAATGGGAAAGCCTGATACCAAAAAGAGCCACTGAACCACGGTTATCTCCACACCTATTACACTCTTAAAAATGTACCTGAAATAGGTTGCAAGCCTCAATGCAAAACCTAATACTTCTAAGCCATAAAAAACAAAACAAAAAAATCTTGGTGATTTGGGGTTGGGAAAAGGTTTTGTAGGTTGGACAAAAATAGTAAAACAGACATAACACATTTCATCAAAACTAAAAACTGTACTTTGAGAAACAGTATCTAGAAAATCAAAGGCAAAACTAAACAAGACAAAAAGATGCGACTGAGATCCCAGGGAGGTCTGTGTCTGAAGGCCACTCCTGACAGAAGAGCACTTTAGAAGAGCAGAGACACGACAGCTGGCGCCTGGAGGACATGAAAGACTCAGAGCCAGAGAACTGCCAAGTTTTCCTGTTTTACCACACTATCCTGAGGAAGGTAGGAGGACACTGGAGAGTGGAGCACTATCAGCTCTGCAGGCTCCCTGCAGCCCATGGCCCTCTCTCCACGAAGGGCGTGACGTGAACACGGCAGAGTCCACGGCAATAGGTTTTTGCTGTTTGATTGAGGAGCAGTGGTGGTGATGGTGAAATTTTTCTCCTTGGTGTCTGTGGTGGCTTTCCATGCCATCATCTTTTGCTTCATGTAGTCTGTGACTCTTGTTACATGTATACATGCTTTCAATCATTTTATCTTCTTGATAGATAGACCTTTTCAAGCATTATAAATGTCTTTGGCTCTATTACAAGACTTAATGTCTTTAAGTCTCCTTGTCTGACACTGACATGTTAGTCCTGTTTGAAATGTCTATAACATATCTGTTTTTATTCTTTTGTTTTTCAATGTATTGGTATCTTAGAATTATAAAATCATTCTTTGTAGGGAAAGCAAAGGCGCACAGTATACATCTTTTTCAATCTGTTCTACAATGTCTAACTCTAAGTAGGTTGTATAACCCATTCCTGCAATCACCCACAAAGCAGAATTTGTATGGCGCTTTCTTTGTTGTCATTTCTCTATTCCATCATCTCTGTCTTCCTTGGTGTTATCCAGATATCTTCTATTGCAGCATTTTAATTCACTTTAAATTTGTTCTATTTATCTTAAAAACATCACCCCCGCCACCCCTGCTGCCGCCGCCACCACCTCCACCTTTAAGACAGGGTCTCATGTAGCTGCCACCATCATCATCATTTATAAGACAGATTCTCATGTAGGCCATGCTGGCCTCAAACTTGACACTTGCTGAGAAGGACTTTGAATTTCCGATTTTTTCTGCTTGGTATAAAAGTACTGCTAATGAGGCAAGGAAAGTGAATTCTGAAAATGACCTCTGGATTTAGCAGTCTGGAGGCCTTCAAAGGGCGAAAAGGGAAGATAAAGAAACAAACAGCAAGTTGACATCACCTACAGAAGGAGAAGTACCTGTGGCTACAATGGCTCCCACCACACACAGAACAAAATAAGAAAGACCCAGTTGAGAGGGAGTGGCTGTCTGTGTAAGACAAAGAAGGACAAAGGGAATGACTCCAGACAAGGGGGGAGGAATGAAGCAGAAGGAGACGGTCACCTCAGACATGGGGAGTATATTTATTTGCTCTGAGACTTTGCTTAACAGACTATCACTGTCCAAAGAAATAATGTGGACACAGACCTGACATCACACAAGTAACTTGTTGTTATGTGAGGACTCTAGTTCCACAGTGAGAAAGAGCATACAAACATGAAACACAGCAGAGCCTTCCACCTGGATTGGTATTCTCTTACAGCAGAAAGCACAAATGTTCGTATAAAAATCAGCTCTAGAGAATTCTCCTTTCTCAGGCCGAGTACACACGTTTGCTGATCGTGGAAACTCACTTGTGAGCAGCTTCCCAGGCTTCCTCTTCCTCCAGAAGATCTCTTATGATGTCTGAACTGGAACTAAAAGGACACGTGTCAGCAATGCCACACCTTGTGAGGTCTGTCCTAATCCAAACATGAGCCCTGGGTGATGGGGACTGGGAGATGGGCAAAGTGGCACAGGGGACACTGAACAGTGGGCATGGTCACCATCCACACTGTGAGGATGGTTGCACAGCCACATTCCTATGTGCAACCTCACCAAATTGGTCCAATTATATGCCAAATAAATTTCAAAAAAGCTGTAAAAGCTGTCATGATTTAGCAATGATGAAAACTATTTAGAAAGCTTAAATAAATCCCTCAACACAAAACCTGAGTCTACACAGAGCAGTAACATGAGACCCTTTAATCTCTTATGTCAATCAAATATCAAATCACATTTTATCAGTTCCCAGCACTATCAAAAAGGAAAAGAAAAAAAATATGCTTTAAAAACTAAATTCTAGTGATGAGATTCATAAGTGATAACTCTCTAAGTGGCTTTTAGTCTCTTAGTAACCAACATAAAGTAAAGCATAATGCTGCAAGAGAGCCAAGTTAATAACGGAAGTGTGTTATAGAAATGTGACCCAGCTTAAAACACCACACTCTCCAGTGGTGCATGGAAAACAAGGCTGTCAGGGAGGCACAAATTATTCCTTTCAAGGAAAAACTGTCTGAAGGTTTTAGCATCTCGTTCCCATCTTATCAATAAAAGTTACTTTAGAAAATCCACGTGTCTACCAGTATCAAACACACTTCTCTAGAAATTCTACACTGAATGTTATGGGAACCAAATGGGACATTCAAAAACAAAAGTCACTTAGCAGAATGAGGAAGGCTAAGGTGAGAAACAAGGTTAAAAATATTAAATGCTAATAATTCTCTAATGATACACTAATAAATAACAAAAGCTTTAAAGGCTTAAAGTGTCAATGAGGGGCTGAAAAGATGACTCAATTGTTAAGAGCACTGACTGCTCTTCCAGAGGTCCTCAGTTCAATTTCCAGCAACCACATGGTGGCGCACAACCATCTGTAATGGGATCTAATGCCCTCTTCTGGTGTGTCTGAAGACAGCTACAGTGTACTCACATACATTAAATAATTCTTAAAAAAAAAAAAGTACCAATGAAGCACTTGCAACCATTTCTGATAAACCACACTGAAGCAGCATTTGTCTCTGATGCTTAGACCAAAGAGGCCCCAGAGATCACCAAACACAGCTCTGCACCAAACGTCTCCCTCATCCCACGTGGTGCCCCAAATCCTCTACATACTCAAGAGCCTCATGCAGGGTCTAGGGCGTTCAGTTACACTGCATGTATGTCCCCAACCTTCTAGTACCTTTCCTGAGCATATGAGAACAAGAAGCTCACTGGTAATAACAACTTCAGGTATTTGTGGCTTGAAAAATATCCATAATGATAAGGAACAGATGTGACTTCACAATACTTCAGTTGTGTTTATTCTCACAGCACTATACCCATACAATTTTTAAAATGACAGCACACACACATGTAGGATACTGCCTTGTCTGCAGTCAATTCTGTCTTATCTACATATGAACTGCAATTATTTCTTTAGGTCCCTGTGTTGGGAACCTGTGACACAGCCTGCCATAGTACCCAAGTGTCTACTATTTTTTTCCCTCTGAGAAATGCACCCCCTTCAAAAGCTAGGTGTCCTCAACAACAAACACTTCAGCAGTAAATTTCATCCAACACGGAAACCTTTCCTATTAAACAACTATTGAAATGGAGCTTTTATTAGAAGAGAAGGCAAAGCAGAAAGCCCTCCAGGTCATCTAGCTGATTTCACTAACTTCATTACTCTCTGGGAGGCAGACCCACAAGGCTCCTCGCTGGCTCATGCCCACTGCCACTGTCATTCTTGCAGACACAGTTTCAACCTTTCTAGCACAAAATCTCAACTCTGGCTCCTCCTTATTATGCAGTAACTGTTCTCACTGTAGGAAACCTGCAGCCAGTTAACTGTTTCAAGTTCTCCTCAGCACCTTCTGGACAAAGTCTATGGCAGTATTTCTGGGAGTTTGAGAGATTACGTGGACTGTATTTCTGGCTTGTGTCACAGAGTCAAAGGAAAGAGTAAAGTCTGCTTCTTGTCCAATAACTCTTCCACAAAAAACACTTTACAAGACGTTAAAAAAAAAGTTACAAGGCATCTGTGGTTCCTAAGCAGGATGGCCACTGGTTTGCTAAAGGAAATATGATATGTGCAGAGCACATGGCATACGCTTGAGAGGCTTCTGCAATGATGTCGCAGTGGAAAACAGATGGCAGATTCACAAAGGACACCTAGTTGTTTCCCCTGCCTTCAGTGCTGGTGTTCAGCCACCACAGCAGCTCCCACTCTCCTAATTCCCATTCGTTTCTTTCCACTACATCTTAGGCACTCATGAAAAGATGCCAAAATCAAAACCTGACTGATACAAAGCCAAAGTATCAAGTTCACCAGCTAGGAAGTTTCTGAGTCCATGCTACATCTACTACTTCAACTTCTGTCATCAATCACTACTAAGAGTTGGCAGGAACACACGGCAATACAGAGAAAACTGTACAAACCTGTCTAAAGGAATGTACTTACCAAGTCCTTCTCGAAAGCCAGGTGTCAGAAACTAAGCAGACAGTTCATAATTAGGATTTTACAAAGGGAACAAATTTCAGTGTTACTAAAATTATCACTCAAAGATTTCTTTCCTATACACAGAAGCAATTCATATTTTTGAACTCTTAGTTTTTTAAATATGACTTGAAGATAAAATATTCTCCTAAAATACCATTAACACATATAAAAATAAAAACTTCTTTAGGAGAAATTTAATCACTAACTCTGATAAGCCTAGGTGAGAGCACATACAATCCTACATAAACTTTTACATCTAAAGCAAGGAACTTCTGCATAAACTTCATCATCCCTCCTAGCTCTCACTAGCTACGGTTGCAACAGCTGAAAGATTGTCATTTCGGAAGCTGAAAAACCAGGTCTTGCACATGAAAGTTACAACATAACTATGGAAGAGTATTCAGATTGTGCCCTCTGATGACATCATCTGCCCAGCTATCACGCACAATTATATCGATCACACGTGAGAAAGCCTCATTGAAAAATACATGAATTTTAAATTCTAAATTCCCAAGCTGGGTTCAGCAAGATTCTAGTAGGCTCAATTATTCATACCTTTTAGACCTTAATCTCAGCTTAAACTAGAGAAAAATAAGCTAATGCATTTATATGTACATGTACCTTGAAATAGCTGAGAATTTCAGTATTGCTCTCTGAACATTACTTTTAAAGAGAAAGCTATTTGCATATTCCCTCCATAGCATAGAATTTCATAGTATATTTACTAGCACAGTTGAAAAGATGTCAAATATTCCTGCAAAGCTGTGATGTAAAGTTATCGGGGGTGGGGTGGGGGACGCACATGCATAGACTTACTGTCAGCATTGCTAAGATGGGACTCTGTTCCTGTCACTGAATGTGCAACCTTCGGCAAGTTCTAAAACCCTTCTAAACCTCAAAGCCTGTATCTAAAGAGTCAGGACATATATTTTGCAGGAATATTTTAAGGATGATCAATACAGCACACTAGATGTTAAGGACAGAGGTTGGCATGTAGTGAGTGTTCAGTCAATGTCGCCTCCGTTTTCATAAAGCAGGCTTGAGCCTGGATTTTCCAAAACACTGCTATAGCACTGTTTCAATTTTCCCCAGGAAGTTTGATCACTACACACACCACTTGAATCTCTGACTCCTAGTGTTTCTATGACACCAGGTGCAAAAAATCAGAGCCTAATTATCTAGCTTGGCCGGTACAAAGGGTACCAGTAGGAAAAACACAAATATCTGCTATAAAAAATCTTGTGGATTAAAGAGTACTTACAAGTGGAATTTTCTATTATCTAATAGTTACCTGCCTCCAAGTGTCTTCACTGTGGCAATAATTTGAATGTGGTTAAGAATATGCACCACTAAAAAGAAAACAACCTCCTTTCAGTAAATGCTGCCCACCAGCAGGAATCCTTCCTCAAAGTGTGATTTCTAGTAATCTGTTCTTTAGGGTGAGCCAATAGTCTACATGCAAAATACTCTAGTAGTGGAGTATTAATAACTATTAGTAGTGGCATAATAAAATAGCACTTATGGATTTTTTTGTTTTTACAAAAATCAGTGATGATAAAGGGCACCATTTTTCTGAGTAACTGCTATTAGCAGCCACTGTGATAATTACCTTACATACCAGCTTTAATGCAGACCTGTTCTACGTTTCTTACCATCTGCAAGATGGACAGATGATCAGAAAGCCAAAAAAAAAAAAAAAAAAGGACAGGAATACCAAACTCATTTTCTTCCCACCAACCATGTTGCTTCAGCCAGAGGAAGTAGGAACTCAAATACTTGTCATCTGTAAGGTGGTACTATTCATACCTACCTACATTTCTATCAATAAGATTTTACTAGACAACCAACTGCAAACTTCATCGATAAAGATCAGCTAAGAAGAGCTTAGTGGGCTCCAGAGCCAGAAAACTACAATGACAAGGCCTCGGATGACAGGTAATAAAAAGAATGTATTTATCTAATCTTATAAAACAACAGCAATAAAGTTCATATTTAGCTTAAAAATTAGTCCCAAAGGATGAATAGACACAGTTTGGGTTTCCATTGCCGTGAAGAGATACCATGACCAAGGCAGCTCTTATAAGGAAACATTTAATTAGGGCTAGCTTATAGTCAGGGAGGCATGGCAGCTTGCAGTTGGACATGGTGTTGGAAGAGACAAGAGTTCTACAGCTTATTCCACAGACAGCAGAAGGTGGCTGTGCTTCAAACTGGGAGGAACTTGAACATTTATGAGACCCCAAAGCCCCACCTCCAGAGTGGCATACAGGCCACACCTCCTAATAGTGCCACTCCCTATGGCCAAGCATTCAAACTCTATAGGGGTCATTCTTATTCAAACCACCATAATGACCAACTAACCTAGGGAGGTTGGCCAAGCAAACTCAAATTTCATTCGAGCAACAGTCAGTCTGCTTCCCTCTTCTGATCCCTAATCTGTGCCCCTATCCCTTTCTATGTGCAAACAATGTGATCTCTATCTCGTGCTTCTCAGACACGTGGAACATGCCTCCTCTGGATCCTAAAGCAAGGTTTCTAACCAGGGGAGAGTTGGCAGTCTCACTGTTAGAAGAAAACCGTATGTTTAATACATGAACTGATTATTCTTTAAAAAACACTACATCTTTCACTGTGCTTTCTTTGCTGTAGATGGACTGGGAAAGCCCATGAACTTGCTAGTTCTAATATCTCAAGTGTTTGTTCAATTCCACTTCAACACTCTCAAACTTTATTCATCTGGCCTTGGTGCTTTCTGAGAACTTGGAGAACTGAAGAACTAAGAGCTTTACTATTGTTGGGGCTTTGGGGATTAAGTCACATCCGCCTCTTTCAATGGACCCTTCTTAGACACTAGGGAGACATCAAATGTTGCTGCTGTCCTCCTACCTAAGGCAGTAAGAGTCTATATGTCCACAGACACTCCCTCTCCACTACTCAATGGTATACTAGGGAAGCAGGTAACAGCACAGCTCCTAAGCAGTGTGCTCTCTTAGCCCACAGGGATTGCTGGTATACCAGGAACTAACTCTCAGCACCCAACTGTAGGGAGCTGAAGCCCATGGCATGGCAGGTGCTTCCAGGCTCCAGCATCACTTTTTTTTTTTTTTTTAAATATTGGCACACTACCAAAATACTATTTTCTAAGTCTACTGAAGGAAAGAGTTTGAAACTCTGAATTAAGGAGAGAAGCACTCCTTTTGTCCCAGTAACTCTTATTAAAGTGGTGAGTGTTTTCTTTCTTTTTAAGGAAACCAGAACACATTAAGTTGTTTCTAAATATTGGACTTTTTTTGGTTCTCTGTAAGAATTCATGTTTGAAATAGAATTAAATATTTATGCTTATGCTTAGCTTGAAACTTAAACAAAAGCAGTATCTCTGAAATATCAACTACCTAATATAAAAGAAATTGTCTTAGTTAAGGTTTCACTGCTGTGAAGAGTCACCATGATCAAGGCAACTCTTATAAAGGAAAACATTTAATTGGGGCTGGCTTACAATTTCATGGTTCATTATCATTATGGTGGGAAGCATGACAGCATCCAGGCAAACATGGTGCTGGAGAAAGAGCTGAGAATTCTATAGAAGGGGTCAGTTTCATACACTGGGCAGAGCTTGAGCATAGGAGACCTCAAAGACCACCCTCTAGTATGACACATTTCTGTCAACAAGGCTACACCTACTCCAACAAGGCCATACCTAATAGTGCCTCTCCCTGTGGGCCAAGTATTCAAACACCTGAGTCTATAAGGGCCAGTCCTATTCAAATCACCACAGAAATCATCTTAAATTACCCAAATATTGACTATTTCAAATAGGTACCAAATCTCTCTAGTTAAATGGGCAAAGAAACAAAAGCACAAGGTGTCACTTTGGTTTTTGTTTTATTTTGAACTATCAGAGGAATGAAATGCTCATACACATAACGACCAAACACAAAAAGACGGGGAGATCACAATGTGAGGTGACTGTGCCTATACCCTGCGCCCCCACTGCCAGGGAATCATAGAATAAGCAAAATTCCAAAGATGAACATTTCCTATCATTGTAGCTTAACTGGATGACAAGCCTCTGATAACGGGAGTGGAGAGGTCCAGTACAAAGATGGCACTGAGACTAGCATGTGTTCTGTTCAGCTAGAGCAGCTGCAATTAAATCCATCCTGTTCTTTTTCCAACAGTACCAATGGAGAGTGTCAACCGCCCTGCGCTGTATCAGCGTGAGGAGAGTGACTCCAGGCTATGATCTGTCCAAGGACGGCACAAATTTTAAATCTCACTGACATGACTGGAGCTAAGTCACTCACTTACCTTCTTTGAGACTCTGCTCCTTTAAGAAATGAAGTATTATCACTTAACCATAAATGTGTGAAAGAACTATTCCTCCCAAACCATATTTTCCCTGAGCTTCCAATATTCTTGATATATTTTAGTACTTTATGTGCAGTATGACCCAACAATAGGTTATAAATGATGCTTTTAAAATATGCTGAACACAGCAAGAAAAGCATAAAATGTCACCTTTAAGTCTTCTATAATTGGCTTCTGCAGAATCGATTTTAAAAAAATCCTCTGCAAACAAAAGCAATCACTTGTAATGGTTGAAATCCTGAGATAGAGAGTGATGTGTTATGCTTACTTGGTAAAATCAATAAAAGCAAGCAAAATCAGCAGTTTACTATGTACCCATGTTCCAGAATGTATCTGGGTGAGAGGGGAAAAGAACAGAGACATCATACAAATTAATTCTGCCTTGCCTACTGATGAGGAACCCAGACAACCATTCCAGGAAGAGATAACGGAGTGCTATCTAGTCATTAAGGTAAGGTAAGAATTAAAACCAGCTGACTGCAGGGAAGCAGAACCCACCCACATGGCTGTTCTTCACCTAACTTCAACATTCAGTTCTTACCAACCAAGGAGGCAGTAGTGGTCTAAAACACGGGCTGATGGAAATCTTCACATGGAAATGGGAGAATGCCTGGGATGGAGTGAAAGAGGCTGAAGTATCCCTTTAGAGAAGCGGCATCAGTTCCCAGATCTGCATCCTTCATCCACAGAAGCAGATAACTGTGTTTATGACTTCTCAGCAAGCTTTCTGCTTTGAAACACTTGTGTTCTATCCTAGCTCACCCTTTCCTCAGGCTCTCACTGTCTCTAAGACCTTGTAATACCTGCTCTTCTGATAAAAGACAAGTACTGTGGCAGTGACTGTAACAACGAACCCCAAGCAACCAGTTAAAAACACAAAATCACAACAGCAAAAGGTGGTAAATGATGGATCATTTTTGCCCCATCCAATTTTTTACACCAGTACAGGATGAAGGGATTGTGATTTTTTTTAAAAAAAAGTAAACTAAAGTCAGCTGTTAACTGGCCACTACCCTGGAGACCTGCTTATATTGATTCAAACAGTTACTGCCTGTCTAACAGTCAGAAGGAACTACCAGTTCCAGCAGCCTCTACAACTTTTCTCAGTGTTCTTAAAAGCACACTCAGCTACTCCTTTTTGTTCTTCATTTTTCTCAATGAATAATTAATTCTGCCAACATTTAAAAATTGAACCATTTTTATGAATCAAACAGCACACACAGACATACCTTTGGGACAAGAATTTCCTAAGTTTGGAAAGTATTTGATACGCAGCAATCCACTTTGAACAGTTCGGGTTGCCTGGTGGGAGGGCATCAGACTCGGTACACAGGTGTCTGACTGTGGAGCCAGCACTGCTCACTGCACCACACACACCTAACTGGAAATGATGCTTTTCTCCACTGCTTGCCTCCAAAGTTCTGCTTTACTTAGTAAGGCTTTTCTCATCCTTTGGTATTCCAGTAATCTGATGTCCCCACAGTAGCTGCCCTTCCCCCAGCATCCTATATCTTGCATATGAAAACACCAATCACATTTATTGTATTTATCCAACTATCTTTTTCTTAGTCTGAATGTCTGTTTTTGTAAACCTTGACCCACACTTACTATGCACAAACAGCGTGCTAGGCCCATAGCAAGTACACAATTGTCAACTGAGTCTCTGAATAAATTAATTCTTCTAACAGATCCTATTTTACTCTAAAAGTTCAAATTCTAGCCACACATAGTCTCATACACAGGACATTAGTGATGGTAATAATGCCCATGTCTCTCAGCAGATGGAATCAAGAGTTCAAAAAGTTGACTAGGGGATGATGACACCCATCTGTAATCCTAGCACTCAAGAGACTGAAATAGGAAGATGACCATGAATTAAAGGGCAGCCCGGACTACAACAGCCCACAGGCATAGCTATGTTCCCCTTCCAGGAGGCAAAGGCAACTATGCACGGAGATAGCTGCAGAGTCCAAAGAACTCTGGAAAGACACACTCAGCATTCCCTTCTTGTAGGCAAAGACTCAGGTTTGAAAAATTCCATTTGTTCTCATGAAATGTACCAAAGCCAAACCCTATTCCTACCTTTAGTTAATATCAGTACCCAGCCTAGGCAGATCTCCTTCATACCCTGTCCCCATCCCTTCCGTGTGCCAGGCTTGGCCTTACTGTTGCCAGACAGTCTGCTCAGCGCGAGGGCTGGAAGCGGTAGGGAACAGCTCCAAGTGAGATGACATGAGCTCCCTGGCCCTGCATGAGAACTTAGCCAAGCGTTTTTGACCAGTCAACCAGTCGTTAGTTTCCCCAGGATGAAACCTTAGTCAGACAATGGCAGATGAGTGGCAGGCCCCGCTCTCCCTTGCTTTCATCCTCAGGGCTCTCACCTACAAGTGCTCCCTCATCAAGGCCTTCTCACCAGTCCTCATGACCCCGGGGCCAGCTCTTCCAACTGCAGCAAATGGGGGAGAAGAACACACACACACACACACACACACACACACACACACACACACACACACAGAGTCACCTATGGCTGATGAGTGGTGGGGCCAGCACTGGTTTGATGACATACACCCTTTCCTGCCTTACTTCCCATTCCCTATAGAGAAGAAAGTCAAATGCTTCCTCTCATACAAATCCTCCTGTCGGGTCTGCTCCCTCATGGCTAAGTACACACTTTTCTTCAGAGGAAAAAAGCTGGGTTGGTTGAGGGCTCTACAGTCACACAGTAGGGTTAAACCTGATCTTGCCACTTACTTCCTGACTAACAAGACTCCTGGCCATTTCATTTCCGCATCTCCAAGTCGCTAAGATTATATCCTTATAGCACCACCAGTACTAGAGTAGCATCTACTGAAGCACACATAGCTCCCTGCCTCCTGAACAAGGCTTCACCATTCTGTAGTCTTGAGTAACAGAACTACCCAGGAGGCTCTCCTCCCAGGAACACAAAAGCTGTACATTACTCCTGAGTCCAAAAACTTCCTAAGAGACCCATCAGCTCTGAAACATGAAGAGACACTCCAGCTCTCTGACCTTTCATCTCAAACTCATGCTCTCCTGGATTCCCAAACCCCAACTATTAGGGATACCCAAGTCCTTGCCCTGACATGCACTGAAAGACCCAAGAAAAGCCACACCTTATATTGTCAGACCACGACCCACCTGTACCCTTCTAGCTGTAAGAGAGTACACTACTAGAAAGTGCTTCCTGGTTCCCTCTCTAAGCAATGTGTTCACCTGACCTTACCCATAGCCAACTAAGATGAATGACTCATGTCATTTTCCCCTTAAGCTATCTCAATTATTTTCCATTTCTCTCAGAAGTTAAGAGAGGTTAGAATTTAAGGTTTTCTGAAAAGTTAGTAATAAGGTTGGGGGGAGGTGTTTTTTCCTCTGGCTTTCAACTTTCTAGATCACTCTTTCAGAATGATTGAAAAATGAAGAAAAATTCTATGAAACTAGAAAACACAGGCCAATGGCTAAGTGCTATTTGGTAAGGGCCCAAAACCTTTGCCTATACTTGTAAGGAATTTCATTCATAAAGATGCTATGCCTAATGGATAGAACTAGAATCTATCATCCCGAGTGAGGTAACCTAGACCTAGCAACACACATTAAAGGAGCCTTGCTCAACTGTCATCATCCGGCAGCTGATGAAAACAGATGCTGAGACCTACAGCCAAACACTAGGGAGAGTTCAGGGAGTCTTGTGAAAGAATAGGAGGAAGGATTGAAAGAACCAGAGGGGCCAAAAACACCACTACAAGACTTACAGAGACAACTAACCTAGGCCCATAAGGTCTCTCAGAGACTGAACTACCAGAGCATGCATGGCCTGGACTTAGACCCAGCACACATAGGTAGCAGATGTGCAGCTTGGTCTTCATATGGTCCCCTAACAATTGGAGCTGGGGCTGTCTGACTTGGACTCTGTTACCTGCCTTTAGATCACTTTCCCCTAGCTGGGCTGCCTTGTCTGGCCTCAGCAGAGGATTAGTTTAATTCTGATAGGACTTGATGTGCCAGGACCGGTTGGTACCCAGAGGGGGCCATGAGGGAAAGAGGTGATAGGGTTGTACTGGGAGGAGAGGAGGCTACAATCAGGATGTCAGGATGTCAAGTGAATAAATAAATTAATTAATGGGGGGGGGGGACCTGCAGATGCTGTGCCTAACTCAACAGCAAAAAAGTCCTAACTATTTTGGGAGGTGTGGGGAGGCAGATTTAGAAAGGTTACAATGTTATTTGTTCACACATTGACTCAGCTCCTTATAAGGCCTTCCCTCAGCATCTGTGGGAAGACTCACCTGAGTAAGGGCAGGCTACAAATCTGACCACAGAATCATGGTATTAGCTAAAAATTCGCAACTGCTCATGCGGCTCAGATAGTCACACACAGCAGGCTCTGATCATAGGTTGACCAAATTAAATGGAAACAATATTTATCACTCTATGCAAACTCATGGATACTACTTTTAAAGTTAATTATTAAAGCATAAATCTTCCTTTTTAAAACATGTACTAGATATAGAAAAATCAGCCATTTCACTTACAGCATAACAACCAAAATTCGTTCATTATGGGTGACTTTTTAAAAAGACTTACATTTTTAATGATTTCAAACCTACAAGCCCCAAGACCTTCCAGTTGATAACAGTCTATCACAGCTATCTGTGTAGCTACACATATACACAACACCCTACCATAGAAAGCACACTGTTGCCAGTGGTATTTACTTCCTCAGTATGGTTTTCTTAAATGAATCCCAAATCAAAAAATTAAATATTGCTACAGTAATAGAATCCAGAGACCTTATTTGTACTTCTCCATCCATGCCAAAAGATCACCATCTCTTTCAAATTAAAAATTTTTTTTCAAAATAATGATCTAAAGATTCTTCCAAGAAAAAGCATGACACAATTCACAAATCATTCCTTTATGAAGCTAGTGTCTCTCTTCCCTAATCATAATCAACAACATCTTTGCTTCTAATTTAGCCTTCAATAAAAATGACCATAGTTTGCCAAGAATCAGTGAATGAAAGCATTCTTTTCTTGATTAATGAGAACAATAAGTTAATTTAAAGAAATTTGGACAAGTCTCTTGAACTCCCGGAAATCATCTAGCAAGGAACTGTACAACAATCTGAAATTCTTATTAATCTGTTTATCTTTTGTTTTCAAGCTGGCAAAAGAAGGTCAATATAGTATTAATAAAGTAAGTTCTAAATCTGTACTTATAAGTTACACTACCAATAAAGACCACTTGATTATAAAACATATTTGGATTGGATACACACAGTGAATCTTATGATTATTTTTAGTTGTCAACCTTCCATGTTATATAAGCTTGAATACTGTTCTAGTACGAAACAAAACAAAACAAAACAAAACAAAACACCTAACCTCTTCATTCAACATGGTCAGCTCTGTATTGTAAGACAGCAAGGCTACAAGATAGAAAGACAATTCACACGTTTTTACTCACAGTAGACCCACAACAAGAAAACTTTAAAATACCATGGTCCTACTGTAGAAAAAAATAAAGAACCCATCTACCTACACGTTTGCCTATCTGTGGAAGGTCGATTATTAATGTGCTAGTGTTATTTCAACCTAATTAAATTACGAACCATTATTCCTTTAATTTTTCTATTTTTCACAATAGATATAAATGATATATAATTAACAATTTTTTTTTAAATTTGGGGCATTGCTGCAAATGTTCTATAATCTGTCAGTGTGCCTTTCTTAAGAATCAGTCCAGGGGTTGGAGAGATGGCTCAGAGGCTAAGGGCACTCATTGATTGTTCTTCTAGAGGTCCTGAGTTCAATTCCCAGCAACCACATGGTGGCTCACAACCATCTACACCAGGATCTGATGCCCTCTTCTGGCATATAGGCATACATGTATGCAGAATACTGTATACATAATAAATAAATCTTTTAAAAAAATCAGTCCATACAATAACCATAGCACATAACTATCAAAATCAAGAAGTTAAATACTGCTACATTTCAATCATACAAAAGATGGTATATGTTAAGTTAAAAAATAACTTTTCAGCCAGGTGGTTGTGGCACATGCCTCTAATCACTGCATTTGGGAAGCATGGGGAGGTGGATCTCTGAGTTCAAGGCCAGCCTGGTGTACAGAACAAGTTCTAGAACAGCCAGGGTTACATAGAGAAACACTGTCTCAAAAAAAACAAACCAAGCAAACAAACATAAAAAACTTTTTGAAAATAAGGACCTAAAGATTCATATTCATTTACATACATACACACAAATATACATATAAAAAAAACCAAGATGGTCATAAAAAGAATAAAGTAAAACTTTCTGATTAAAATGCAAAAGATAAAGATAGAAATACTTCAATATAAAAAGTGAATGAAATTCTAGATTTATTTATGACCTACCACACTAAGTTGTAGATGAACATTCAGTTCACTTGCCAACCCCACAAAGCTAAAAGGTTGACACAATTTTAGGATTGCAGAAGATCTCAACAAAGGCACTACAGTATCCCATTTCCCATCCTTCTGTTGCCTGAATATAAAATATAAAATACAAATAAATAAAAATCCCATACCTTTAATAGGCTTTGATTTAACTATGAAATTTAGTTTTGACTGGCCTTTCTTACTCTGAATTATTTTCCTGAATTCTATGGTGATAATTACACTAGTCAAATGGTCATCTCTTGGACTACTAGTCACTAAATGACACTGGCACTAACTCTTTGACAGCCTTCTGCCAGGCCACCATCATCCTGCATTATAAATCACTTCATGTTTCCCAATTAACTGAT
Organism: Mus minutoides; assembly: GCA_902729485.2. Taxonomy (NCBI): domain Eukaryota; kingdom Metazoa; phylum Chordata; class Mammalia; order Rodentia; family Muridae; genus Mus; species Mus minutoides. Next base: position 707,788 of record LR750150.1, on the reverse strand, counting down.
GAAAACTATGTCTGAACTGAGTTAGGATATTCACAATCAATTGTTGCATTTCAAAGTCCAAGACAACAATGCAGATGGCAAGGCAAGACATCCCGTGTGACTGACAAGCGGGGGAGGAGGGAAGGAGATGTCAATTTAGCTACAATACTTCTCTCCCACTTAGAAAACTTCATTTATACACACCCAGAGAGAGTTTTTAAACTTAAGTCAATAAAAGGTTAGGTTTTCTTTATTATTGTTATTATTTTGTTGTTGTTGTTTTGAGACAGGATTTCTCTCTGCAGCCCTGGCTGTCTTAGAACTGGCTGTCTAGACCAGGGTGTCCTCAAACTCACAAAGATCCTACTACATCTGCCTCCCAAGTGCTGGGATTAAAGGCGGTGCCACCATAGCCCAGTTAAGGGTTGTTTTTAAAAGATCAGTTTTATTTACTTATTTTTGTTTGCATATGTACCCCTGGTTGCTGTGGAGTTCAGAAGAGATGCCAGATCCTTGGAGCCAGAGTTAGAGATGTTTATAGAATTTTCAGTTTGGCAGTCAGGTTCTACAGAGCAAATTCCAATACTACGATTGCCTAGCCAAAGCTCTTAAACATTAACTGGCCCATCTCTGGAGCCTCAACATAGGGTTTTAATACCATTTTTGTACATGTATAAAAATATAACAGAAAGTGGTTTAAGTGTCCCTAAAATATCCCCATCCCCACCTCTTCATGTTTGCTAAACAACTATAAGGTTTGCGTCTTCCTACACAAAGTCATGCTAAGGCACAACCAGCAGAGTATAGCATTCTCAACAGTCCCTGCCTGTATGCAGTTTCTAGGAGCTCATCTAAAGTCTTTCTCAGACATCTTCTCTTTAAGACTTTTCTTTTATTAAAGATATATGTATGCATGTATGCATGGATCTATTGTACATGTCTGAATAATGAGTTAATGTGTACCCCACACACATGTGCCTGTGGAGGCCAGAGGGCATCAGATACCCCCAAACTGGAGTAACAGCCAGTTGTGAGCTGCCTGATGTGAGTGCTAGCAACCAAATTCAGGTCCTCTACAAGAGTAAGTGCTCTTAATCTCTAAGTCACCTCCAAGAGGAGTCCTGGTGAGGATCCAGTATTGATAAGTGTAACAGCAGTAATTTTCTTGACCCCCAAACCAAAATAAAACAAAAACCAACTAAACAAGAAAACCCCACTGCCTATCATGTTTGCTCTACCAACTCAAGGGGGAGAAAAGAAAGGCAGTTTAAGATCCCCACACTACCCACCCACATCTCAGTTTGCCATCTCTATGAAGATGACTCTGCAGATAAACAGAAGAGAAAGTGACCTGACTCGGACTATGATTTATCCTCTAGATCAGCGGTTCTCAGCCTGTGCAAAGTTACACCTATGAAGCAGCAACCACATAATGTTCTGGCTGGGGGTCAGTACAACATGAGGAACTGTATTAAAGGGTCACAGCATTAGGAAGGGTGAGAAGCACTGCTCTAGGTGGTTAGTGCTGACTGTCAACTTTACAGAATCTGGGACTAGCTAGGAGACAAGCCTCCAGGCACACCTAAGAGGTTCATCTTGATTGGGTTCACTGAGATGGGAAGACATACCACAAAGGTGGCAGGACCACTCCCTGGAGCTGGGGTGTAGACTCCAGGGAACTGTGAAAGTGAACCCAGCACCAGCATTTATCCTTCTTCCTCTCCAAACTAGTCATATAACCAACCGGCTCCATCAAGTTAAACAAGCAAACAAACAAAAAAACAAACAAACAAAAAAACAGAAAAACAAAAAAAAAAAATCTTGATTTTCTTATGAGGAGCAGAACCCCAGACCCGTGAGCTAAAATAAATCCTTTATCCTCAAAGTTTATTTTGTCACAAAGACAGAAAAGTGACTATGAAACATAGGAAGCAGGAATTTAAGAGAACCAACTTCTACACATTTCTTACCTATTGCATGAGTCTGATTCCGAGAAGAGAAGAATATCAGTACAACTAGAAGAATCATCTGGTCTCTCGGGATCCGACGGCCCTGGCGAGTCCAGCTTGGACTGAGGAAAGTGGTTTGTTACTGAGACAGTATCTGAGAAGCTCACATTATCTTCTTGTGCTAACAAGGAAAAATAAAATTTTTTAAAATTAAAGAGGATCTTAATGAACACCTTATATAAACTTTTATATTTCTTTAACACTTAGTGTTGCTATTTCTACTTTAAAATAGAAGTTAAAAAGAAAACATTGACTCTAAAACTATAAAATAAGAAATGATACTTTGGGAATGGGGGCATTCAATACATGGTTTCCTCCATGTAGCCCTGGCTGTCCTGGAACTCTCTCTGTAGATTAGACCGCCTCAAACTCACAGAGATCCACCTGTCTCCACCTCCCAAGTACTAGAATTAAAGGCATGCACCACCAGTGCCCTGCACAAGAAATAACACAAGAAATCTTACTATATTTTTCAGGATTAACTCATTTAGAAGTTTTCTTTAAAACAGAAGTGGAACTACCTTGTCATTCTAATAGAAGTTTCTATTAGCAGCTTACTAAGAAATAATTGACAAGTTAACAAAACAGATTTAACAACAAAATCACACAATTTGTCACATGACACAATACTGACCAACTATGGACACTTTTTTGAACACTTTTAAATAAAATCTATTCATTAAGGAAAACCAATCAGACACAGAAATCTTGCCATTTGATCTGACACATTCCTGGACATACTCTTTTCATATTCTGTTTTCAAAATTTATAAATAAAGATGCAGAGATACCTCAGGATGGTTTGAAAGATTATAACATACAGGCATAGCCAAATATCTGAAAATAAAGACACAAAAAAATACCAGCTGTGCCAGATTGTCTGTTGCCTATGACTCTCCATTTTACAGTGTGTCCCAATATGACAGGGCTTTATTCTCTCCTGACAATTCAGATAATGAATAAATAATTAAATGAATAAAAGCAACTGTGAAGATTATATTAGTAGAGAAAATATATTGAATTGGACAAATTCTTTTAAACCAAAAATAGCTTTTCAAGGTCATGTATTCAAGATTTTCAGGAATGACCCTCAATGTTTGTTATACAGAAGTCCAGCACACATCACCAGTGCAAACTGATGTTACCTGTACCAATAAACCATCAGGAACAAGGCAGAGCCACACCCTCTGCTGTTCATAAGGGAGAGCAAGGTATTAACCAGTGACTTGCCAGAAGGTCCAGAACTTCCTATTATGAACGTACCAATGGAGGGAACTCCTCCCACCCAGACCATTCATTCACCCAGTAGTTGGGGAGAATACAGTTGGGCTAGCAGATAATTTTAGTTAGGGTTTCTACTGCTATGATGAAATTCCATGACCAAAAAGCAAGTTCAGGAAGAGAGGGTTTATTTAGGCTTACACTTACAGCACTGTTTAACACTGAAGGGACTGAAGTTAGGACAGGAACTCAAACAAGACAGGATCCTGGAGGCAAGAGCTGACGCCAAGGCCATGGAGAGGTGCTGCTTAGCGGCTTGCTTCCGCTGGCTTGCTCAGCCTGCTTTCTTGTAGAACCAGGACCGCCAACCCAGGGAAGGCACCCTAAATGGGCTGGATCCTCCCCACTGAGCACTAATTAAGAAAATCCCTTTCAGCTGGATCTCATGGAGGCATTTCCTCAGTAGAGGCTCCTTCCTCTGATGACTCTAGCTTGTATCAAGTTGGCACAATATCAGCCAGTACATAAGGAAATAGGGATTCAACTTAAACATTTATTTTTGCACAATGACTACACTCTTCTCTTCTTCCCCTCTTACATTAGTTTATAAAAGACAAATTTCCATCAAAATGAGTATTATTTAACGGTTTATGAGCACTAAAAGTCAGCTATCTTTTCTGTTTACCCTTAAACCTTGAAATACAGGTTCCAAACAGCCCAAATGTGAAACTCAGACAACAGACTTCCCCTAAGACAAGCAGGTCCCTCTTGAGTGTGCATGCCTCTTGCTCATTACAGGGGGGATACTACAAAATACTAGGAAGAAATCATGAGAATGGTGCAATTTGTACAACAGTGCATTTGGCAAGACTTCATGTATATAACACCAAAAGTATAAACAACAAATGAAAAAAAAACTGGACATAATAAAAAGTTAAAACAGTTTTGTGCATGAAAAGTACTATCAAAAAAACAAAAGACAATACAAAAAGTGTCTATAAATATTTGCAAATCATATATATAGAAGGAAGAATTGATATCCACAGTAAGAAATCCCTAAAACTCAAACAAACCCAAACACCCAATTAATAAGTAGGCAAAGGACCTGAATAAATTCCAAAACAGATGGCCATTAAGTACATGTACAGATGCTGAAACTTCCTAGAAAAATAAAAGTCCAATCATGATGGCATGCCACTTCCCACCTTGTAAAATGTGTGAGGGCTACCTTGGTTATCAACTTGACTACATTTGCAATCAACTAAAACCCAAGTAGCTCGGCACACCTGTGAGGGATTTTCTTGACCAGATCATTTGAGGTAACAAGACTCACCCTAAGTCTGAGCCACACTTTTTGATGATAAGCTGAGTTATAAAAAGAGAGAGAGAAGGGAAGTTTCTGCTTTTTCCCTACTTGCCCTCACTCTCTCTGGCAACTCCATCTACCCTGTTGCTGAGGATATTAACTGGCATTAGGAACTACTTCTTTGTGCTTCCAACATAGGCTGAAAGCCAGCTAGACTAGCTGGACTGAACAACTTGGCCTTTCAATCAGGAGACAGATATTTTGGACTAGCTAAACCACAGCCTGAAGCCACTAAATACCCTACCTCCACGAATCAGAGTCTCTCTCTTCTTCTCTCTTCTCTCTCTCTCTCTCTCTCTCTCTCTCTCTCTCTCTGTATTCTGTCAGTTTTATTTCTCTAAAGAACCCTGACTAACATAGATGGTCTCCACAACAAGGAAACACATACCTAGAAGGTGATTTCCACAACAACAAAACTAGCAAGTACTGCCAGGATGTGGAAAAATGGTGCATCTGCTGTGCAGCACAATGTGTTGGTTCCTCAAAAGGTTAACCCTGGAACTACCATTTGAACCAGAAAGTCCATGTAGACACTGTCTGGTTAGCTTTAACTATCAGTTGGACACAACCTAGAACCATATGAAAGAAAGTCTCAACTGGGGAACTCCCTAGATTAGGTTGGCCTGTGAGCATGTCTGTGGGGGATTGCCTCAATTGTTAATTAAGAGGGTAGTAGCATCCCTAGGCAGGCAGCCCTGAACTGTATAAGAAAGCAGGCTAAGTATAAACTGGCCTGAGAGGCTGGGAGCAAACAGTATTTTGCATGGTTCCTGCTGTACTTCTTTGACTGTGAAGTAAAGTATCTTGGTTAGAAGTCATGCTATATGGGAGAGCAAGCAGACCTGTCTTTAAGTTCCTGGCCCTGACATCCCTCAGTAAGAGATTGTGACCTGGGAGTGTAAGCCAGATAAACTCATTTCTCCCCAAAGTGTTTGTTTGTTTGCTTGTTTGTTTTGGGAGTGTCAGAGCTTTTTATCACAGCAACAGAAACAACAGACGTGTAATAAAACAAACTGAAAGCAGAGTCTTGAATAGATATCTGGGAACTAACGCATACAAAAACAGTATTCACAACTCAATAAGGCAAAATAACTCAATAAATAGATGAACCACAGCATGCACATACTAAGGAATACTATTAAAGCCATAAAACAAAAGAAATTTGAATATCTGCCACTACACGAGACAATAAAAACATGCCTAGAAAAATAAGCCAATATAGGAAGACAGATATTATCTAATTTCACTTGCATTAGGTACCCAGAGCAAGCAAATCCATAAACAGATACAGCATGAGGGACATGTGGGAGAGCAGAGTGTTATGCTGCACTGTGTACAGTTTGTACTAGGGATGCTGAAAAGGTTTGGAGTATAGACAGATGGTTAAACAGTATTATGAAAGCATTTAACATCCATGAATTATGCACCTAAGAATTAGTAAAAATATGTGCATTTTGTCACAACTAAGAAAAGAAGTAAAGAATTTCCCCATTGTGATTCTGTTTTGCTCATGGACCAAGCATTAGCAACAGAAATACAACATTAATCTCAAATTTAAAGTTAGTCCAAAATTAAGTAATGCATACCAACTACATAAGCTTAGACTCTACATCACAACACTCCATCCAAAGTAAACATCAGAGTGCGGCAAGAAAAATAATTCTTAGGGCTAGAGAGATGGCTCAGCGGTTAAGAGCACTGACTGATCTTCCAAAGGTCCTGAGTTCAATTCTCAGCAACCACCTGGTGGCTCACAACCATCTGGAATGGGATCCAATATCCTCTTCTGGTGTGTCTGAAGACAGCCACGGTGTACTCACATACATAAATAATTCTTTAAAAAAAATTCTCTTTCTAGGTAGGTTGTCTTAGGATCTTCAGCAATAAATCTTACACTTAGACAATATTCTCATACTTAGACAATCACAGAGCATCTCTATGATTGGGGTGCTTCACGCATACAAGGTAAGCAGACCTCAGGGGTCATCTCTTCAGGACACTCTTCCCTTGCTTCTAAAGCAAGCAATAAGCTACTTTAGAGTCAATAACTGCTACATTAATCTTATCTAAAAAAAATACTCCCTTAAATACTGATTAACTCCAGTAAATGACATTGGTTTTATGTTTTTTTATAATTAAAAAAGAAACTGAGGATGGCTGAGCGGTAAATCACTGACCCCAAGCCTGACATCCTGGGTTTGGTCACTGAAACACACACACATGATGGAAGGACAGAGCCAACTCCCACAAGTTACCCTGGAACTTCCTCACATGTGCACGAGTGTATGTACACACATACACACAATGAGTAAGTGAACATAAAAGAAACCCACTACCCTTGTAGTAAGTCTTACCCATACATTCAGACGGCAGTGTCTCTGCAGGTTCATCGGTTCTCACTGCTACAGCTTTTGAAACTCTGCCAGTTTTCTTATACCCTTTTTTGGCCTGATCCACCAGAAGCTGGAATGCATTCTGGTGCTTTTTACCTAAAATTCAAAAGCACTGTAAGTGTGTGAAGCATCCGCACATGACACGCTGAGTATTAGGTGCACAAGCTGCTCAGCAACATCATTCGCAGTCACCTGCACTGGATGCAGACATGCCATGCAGAGGACCACAGAGGGCTTAGGGGCAGCTGAAAAGTCTCCCGTATCCTTCTCTCCCCAAGAGCAAACATGAATGAATGATACCATTTCCTTCTCCAGGTTATTTCCTCCCCCAAACCCTTTTATGGAGGGGCTTTGCACAGTGCATGAAACTCAGACTGATAACCATTTCCTCACTCTGTCCCATCTTACTTTGTTCCAGTGAGGCAGGGACTCACTTTGTAACCACAAGAAGGACCTCAAACTCATAATAATCCTGCCTCTGCTTCCCAAATGGTGGGCTTTCAGGCATGTGCCACACACTGGTGATTGACACTTCTAAAATACATTCAAAAGATGGTTCTCTAATGTTCAAGATCCACAAGACTACTGAGACTAAGTGGATTACAGTAACTGACACAAAAGCCGAGGCTGTAGGAAGTAGGTTTATAATGTTTTCTAACACTTCTGTTCCCCAGCAGAATGCTTTTAACATTTGACACTCGCAGCTCACCAATGTCTCCTGTTTTAAGATAAAAACAGCAATCTTTACTGCCACATTAACACTCCAAAACATAATTTCATAACCCTGACTTCAAGATTATCATTACAGAGATTAAGCATACACCCCAGAGATCCCTCGGTGTAGAGGACAAAAGCTAGGCCACTTGTGAGATAAACCGTGCTTGCAGCAGCTGGACTGGTACCTTACTTACCAGTAAGGTAATAATGATTTGAAATAATGCTGTCTGCAATGCCCTCCCAGTTTAGAAAATACTGTAATGGCACAAACAAAATTCTAAGAATTTCCCACATAGTTGACAATACACTGGTTAATGCCTGGTTTCTTCTACATTTAGCACAACACAAAGGACCAGGGAGTGCCCTGGAGTGAGGTTCTAAGCAGGCACGCGCAGAGCTACCCTTCCAGGATTCTAGCCTTTCAGTACCTTCTGCAAATTACATGTAACGAACAGCCCTATAAAACAATTCTCTATAGGAATACAAAATTCCCTCAGCCAAAGCATCAGCTCAATTGACATCCTACCCCAGTTTGGAAGAAGCCGTTTTGCCTCCATGTGAAATCTTTTCTTATATTCCTCATCCACAAGTTGGACTGCTCCACTGATTCTCTTTGGTATGCCTCAAAACCATCTTCCCAATCTTCAGTCAGTCTTTAAAATTCGATTTTTATTTTTATAATTTTTAAAATATCTATTTATCCTTAGTTTAAGCTTATGTGTTTGTCTGTGAGTCTTTATGTTCACGAGTATACCCAAGGAGGTCAGAAGAGGGTGTCAGATCTCCTGGAACTGGAGTTACAAACAGTTTGAAGTACTACTTCGGAAGTTGAAACTCTAGAAGCAGGTAAAAGTCTGCACAGAAGGACACAATTTCTTTCATGACTTATTTAATTCCATGCATGTAAAGAAAACCACCTCATCTACTTCCCCAGCTCCCGGAAAGCATGAACACAACACTACCATCACCCTTCTGGAGCTGCTATTAAGCACGGGGAGTTTAAGCCAAGTATAGGCTTATCATCTTGGTTTCTTTCCCATTGCTGTGATAAGATCCTGACAAAAGCAACTTATGGAGAAAGGTTTATTTAGGGCAGCCCAGGTGGCAGGAGCCTGAAGCAGCTGGTCACACCTCAGTCACAACAGAGAAACAAATGAACACTGAATACAGCGTTGTTGTTCAACTCCCGTCGAAGCACTTATAAAATCTAGGATCCACGGGGCTGGAGAGATGGCTCAGAGTTAATAGAGCTAGCTGCTCTTCTAAAGGACCTGGCTTCAGTTACCACTGACATGATGGCTAATGACTGTCTGTGACTCCAGTTCCAGGCGATCTGATGCCCATGTCTGGCCTCTGAAGGTACCACACACACGATGCACAGACACAGATGCAGGGAGAACTCATACATACATCTGTATTAAAACTTTAAATCTAGTATTCCAACCAAGTGCCACTCATCATGGGCATGTCTTCTCAACACAATAAAGGTATCCTCAGGGGCATTTCCAGAGGCCCATCTAAGGGGTGATTTTAAATTTTATCACGATGACAACACAAACCACCACAGCCATTTTCTTTTTTTCTTTTTCTAATCCACCAGGAAACAGTAGGATGGTGACTTTGTGACTTAAGGTTTGTTCAAAAATCCTTGAAGTAATTAAACTAACACTTAGAAGGGCTTAATGACTTTACCCCTAGAGTCCTAAAAGCTCAGATTTATAAAGTGTCATTTTCTTGCTTGAATCTAGCTACCCCATAGCAAGGCTGGAAATAAAAACTAACAGCCACCACTCTGGCTCTTGTTCAAGAAGTCCAAGATTGCTGCAGAGAAAATAAATGATGCCAACAGATTATGACTAATAAAATTGTTCCCGCTCATCACTCCACTTATCTTAGGGGATCTGCTATTTGGCAAGGAACACTCTTGAATCTAAAATATGAGTTTGCGTTATATGTCTTGAATTTTCCTCTTAAAAATTTTTCCACTTATTTTTTTTATTAGATATTTTCTTTATTTACATTTCAAATGCTATCCGGAAAGTTCCCTATTACCTCCCCTCCTGCCCTGCTCCCCTACCCACCCACTCCCACTTCTTAGCCCTGGCATTCCCCTGTACTGGGGCATATAAAGTTTGCAAGACCAAGGGGCCTCTCTTCCCAATGACAGCTGACTAGGCCATCTTCTGCTACATATGTAGCTAGAGACAAGAGCTCTGAAGGTACTAGTTAGTTCATATTGTTGTTCCACCTATAGGGTTGCAGACCCCTTCAGCTCCTTGGGTACTTTCTCTAACTCCTCCATTGGGGGCCCTGTGTTCCTTCCAATAGATGACTATGAGCATCCCCTTCTGTATTTGCCAGGCACTGGCATAGCCTCACAAGAGACAGCTATAACAGGGTCCTTTCAGCAAAATCTTGCTGGCATATGCAATAGTGTCTGGGTTTGGTGGGGTAGTCTCTGGATGATCCATCCTTTCGTCTTAGCTCCAAACTTTGTCTCTGTAACTCCTTCCATGAGTATTTTGTTCCCAATTCTAAGGAGGAATAAAGTATCCACACTTTGGTCTTCTGGGGCTGCAACAATGGCCCAGCAGTTAACAGAACAGGCTGCTCTTCCAGAGGAAGGTTTGGTTACCAGAACCTACCTGGTAGTTCAAAGCCACCCATTACTACAGTTCTAGGGCCAACCCTTTCCTCTGACCTAAGTGGGTATCAGGCATGCATGTGGCACACATGCATGTAGGCAAAGCACTCACGCACATAAAACAAATAACCCTTTAAAACAATTAAGTGGTTTGATTAGCTGTGGAAACTGATGAACAAGTCTGTGTCTCGAAACTCAAAATGACTGTGGCTCATGTTCTGCTCTTCATTTAAACCCCAGCACAGCCTCTTTATGGACCCTCTTAGTTCCCCTCACAGAACCAAAAATCATACGGATTATTTTAAGAGAAATAAGCTTGGGTCTTCTTCCAAGCCCCGGACTCCTTGTCTGTGTACACATGTTCTACCTTCCTAGCCATTACCAAGAAACAACACTAACTGTGTTAGAATTAAAAGCCAACCCCTTAGTCTATGCTCCCACCTCCATCACTAAGACCAGATACAGAATCTTTTTTAAATCAGTATCACAGGTTGTGGGGGGAAAACCTAGTAGATCAGGGATTGGCTTCTCATTTCTTAATGAAAGAGAGAACAGAATGGAGTGTGTCAACATGCACCAAAATGGTAAAGAGAAATATAGTTTTGTAAAAGTTGTTTCCATGATATGTGCACATACTTAGTAGTGTTATGTGAAGCATTTCTGGCTAAGGGTTACATCCCAAAAGCCTAAAAGGCACTAAGACAAGTACTCAACTTATACAGTCAACTTAAAAAAAAAAATCTCCCCTGACCCCAAATTCACTTCAGCTACTTCCCTTTTCTCCTCTCCCAGACATGGCAACATTTCCCCAAAGAGCTATCTACTTTAAGAGTGGTCTCGCTTCTGACACCTCTCCATGACACCCCTGCAGAGCAGAGTATACTGTCAAGGTTTGCTGTCCCCAAGCCCCTCATCACTGCCTTTTACACAGCTTCCCAGCAACAGCAGCAATGAACTGTGGGGCACAATTCACGATTCATCTAACTAGTTTCCAATCCCTTATATTCAAGTGCTCCGTCTGCCTCAAGTCTATACCATGACACTTCGGACACCTTTCTTTCCATCATCTACATTCTAACACAGGGTAATTCAGAGTACAGTACAACTGAGGATCCCTGAAATTTTTCCTTCAAGAACTATGAAGTAACACTTATTGTCACAACCATACTAAGATGTTATCTGCTCCTTATTTTACATGTATGGGTGTTTTGCCTCCATTTATGTCTGTGCATTACATATGTGCAGTTCCCATGGAGGCCAGGAGAGGATTTAGATCCTCTGAAAATAGGAGTTACAGACAGTTGTTAGTCTTCATGTGGGTGCTGGGAACCAAAGCTGGGTTTTCTGCATGAATAATGATTTTACCAACTGGGCCATCACTTTAGCCCCATCCGTTCTTTCTCATTACAATGATATATGAATGGTGTGACACTATGGTGGAGTGATGTCTACCGCCCTAGTATATGTCAAGGAAGTAATGCTGTTTCTCTCAGCATGCATATAGTACCACTTAGAAAAAAAAAACATAAAATCAACTTGACTAAAACTATCTTGATGGTGGGCTGCATGATAGCTATTTAGCAGGCCCATGGTTAGTATGTGTGATCCCCAGCAACTCTCACTATACATAAATAAATATGTGGCAGACAGCCTATACACATCTCTTTGGTGGAATAGTAAGAAAAATAATTAATTTAATTAGATGTTGGCTCTTGGGTTATGACATGCCTTTCTAAAATCTTCCATGGTAAAAATTATCAAAGCACTGAGACTCTGTGAGCTAAGTTAGCCATTTATTTAATGGGGTACAGTTAGCATTCCATTGATGTAATAAAACATCATGGCCAACGCAACTAGAGGAGGAAAGGGTTTATTTGGCTTAGAGCTCCATATCACTAGTCATCACTGAACAAAGTCAGGCCAGGAACTCAAGCAGGGCAGAAACCTGGAGGCAAGAGCCGATGCAGAGGCCGTGGAGGGGTGCTGCTATGACTTGTCTACTGCCTCATTTATGAAGGCACTTTCTTAAATGAGGTTCCCTTCTCTCAGATGACTTCGGCTTGTATTAAGTAGACATAAAACTAGCCAGCACAAGAATCCTTTTCTCTTTTGGAGGCAGGTCCTGGAATATAGATCAGGCTACCATCAAGCATTCAACCCCCTGCCTCAACTTCCTGACTGCAATCATATCTGGCTCAGGATAACATCTTGAAGTGAAAGTACAACAAAGCACGGCCATCATGCTTGGATAACTGGTTCATATTCTCAGAAGGGAGTGACAGGACAAGAACGCCAAGGAAATAAACGTCACTACTTCCTGTCAAAGAGAGAATCAAGTCTTCTCAGAAAGGAGGAGAATGTGACACTGTGAGTGTTATAGTTTCTTCTGATGAAACAGGGGGTAATATTAAAGAAGGCAATTTGCAAATATTCTGAACTCAATAAGCCAATATATAGCAAATAACTAACAATATTTCAAAGCACACACATATGAAAGATCTGTTGAAAGAACAGAGCAGACCAGTGAATTTCAACAGTGTGGTATGGAAAAAATTTTTATCAATATCTCAAATTTTGCTTAACTTTTCTGAAATAATGTTGATCAAGTTTTAGCATAATATGTATCCTTTCCCAAGAATTTATAAAACGCTTCATTTTTCTGGTTACCTATCTGGTGAAGCCAGGTATCTCTCCTATCCATCAACCAAAACAAGCCATGGAAAAGGTCAAACATAGAAGCCAACGTGAAAATCAGCTTGACATTAAAGATGTTTAGAGAAGAGGTGCCTCAGCAGGGAAAGACACCTGCAGACAAGCCTGACACCTGCAGACAAGCCTGACACCTGCAGACAAGCCTGACACCTGCAAACAAGCCTGACACCTGCAGACAAGCCTGACACCTGAGTTTAATCCCACTTTAATCCCTGTGGGCCCTGTGGGAGGAGGGGAGAACAGACTCCTCCTCTGACAGCCATATGCATTTTGTGGCTGTCACTCCCATGCACACATACTCACAAAATAGATACAAAAAACTTTTTAAAAGTTATTTGCAAAACTTACAACATGCTTCTCATTAATTAAAAACCAGACTTCTCATGTATGACACACAGAATTTAGTAGCTATGTACACTGTCTTGAACTGGAAGACAAAATCCACCTAAGAATTCTTTTTGCACCACCACAGTTCTGTTACCCAATGTCCAGTCCTTGGTAGTACCAACAAGCTTTCTGACACTACATCTTTAGTCTTTCTAGAATGTTATGAGTGGAATATGCTCATCTCACTGTTTAGCCTGGCTTTTCTCAGGCTGTAGTGCTTCTAACTCCATGAGGATAAGAGCCAGCCAGAAGCTCCATCTTCTTCCCTGACCGTGTGTTTGACATACCACATGGTGTTTCTAGATACTTGGTCTTCCGGACCAGCGTCCCTTCAATGAATACACAATTTCACTGTTAAAGTTTTAATTTGTATTTCACAATAGATTAGTGATTAATAAAACTACATCTTTTCAGACTAATGAAACTATCTTTTCATGTAATTCTTGTAGCATTTGAGTATCTTAACTGTCTTTTCACACTCTTACCCATTTTCTTAATGTGGCATTTACCAAATTAGAGTTTGTTATATAATGCCTTATACTCTGTCAGACCTAAGTAAGATTTACAGAGACTTTATCTTTATCAGTGGTTGGGTTTTTGTTTTGTTTTGTTTTTAGTTCTTTTCAAGGGCAAATGTCTTAAACTCTTGTAATCTGAAGTTACAACTTCGCTTTTATGGCTCATACCACTGTAAAGGAAATCTGGCATCTCTGACTTACAAGTCCTATGGTTTCCCTTTTGAATCTATATATTACTTCTCTATTGTCTTACTGTCCTGGCTAGTATACACACTGCACTACTGAGTGAAAGTGTCGATCAACATTTACACGCTGCTGAAAATAGAGTAATAGGTGACATCATTTCACAATTAAACATCATGCATATCCTTTACTAAAGTAAAATATTTACAAAGCATGCATTTGATAAAAAAATAGTTGCAATAAAAAGTATAACAAAAATTCTGAAAACTTCAACAAAGAAATGAACACACCTTTTTTTTTTTTTTTTTTTTGAGACAGGGTTTCTCTGTGTAGTCCTGGCTGTCCTGAAACTCACTCTGTAGACTAGGCTGGCCTTGAACTCAGAGATCTACCTGCCTCTGCCTCTGAAGAGCTGGGATTAAAAGCATGTACTTCCACTGCCAGGAAAACTCACCATTTTATTTTATTTACTGCTTTGTTTTAAGGAGCAAAAGATTAAGCTAATTTATTTTAAAAAATAAATAAAAGATAAAGTGATACAGACAAGTATATTATAAGATCCTATCATATGGCACCAAGAAATGACAAAATTAAATAGTGAAGCTTAGATGGGCATGTCAAGGCGTGCTTGTCATCCAGTACTCAGGAAGCCACAGATCCTGACCACCTTAGCTTCCAAGAGCTATGATGTCTGTCTCAGCCCAGGGTAGTTAGTAGCAGGCTCCCACCGTATTACCTGATAACTGCCAGCAGACTACGGTGCTTCTCATCTTGTTTTCGCTCACACAGCCCTGTGCTACCTGTTTGCCAGCATCTAAAACAAATGTTAACTTATTATTTCTTCAGATTAAATTTTTAAATGGAGGAAAGTAAGTTTGTTACTCCATCTATAGAGTAGACTTGTACATTTATTTTTACATTTTGGAGAGGGGAGAAATTTTTGATTTGCTTTGTTTCTGGGTTTTGGGGTTTTTTTTTTTTGGTCTTGTTTTGTTTTGGCTACATTACTGACCTGCCAAGTAACACTGGACCCATTCTCAATAAACAAAAAGAGACAGAGAAGGAGAGAGGGGGAGTGGGAGGGAGAGAGAGGAAGGTTGGAAGAACGAGAAGGAGAATTAGCCAGGGCCCAGAGCAATAAGCAATTTCAGTCCTCATTAAATTTGAGGTTAGAGATGTAACTCTTCCAGGAATGCAAGCCTACTACACGCAAGACCTTAAATCCAATCCTTAGCACTGCAAAAATTAAATTAAATTAAAATTAAAGAGGCAGGCAGATCTATCTCCGTGTGTTCTAAGCTAGCCAGGTCTATGTAGCAAGTTCAGGAACAGCCAGGACCATACAAATAGACTCAGTCTCAGTCTCAGGAAAAAAAACCTAACAAATAAAAAATGAAACCATCAACTAACAACTACCCAGTCAACAAAACCAGTGAGGCGTCACCTGCAAAGATCTACAGAGTCAGCCACGTCAGGGAAGGAAGTGAGAAGTATGTGAGGACGCTAATGAGAGAAGGAAACCCATTTGACACAAATCTCTCAGCCACGGAAGTGCTGTCCCTCTGCACAGGTACAGAAGATCTGTCACTGCAGGCCTGGGGCACAACTGGTCACTGCAGGCCTGGGGCACGGTGCAGTCCCACACGCTTCTATGACGGCACCATCTTCTCACATAGTGCTTTCTGAGAACTAACTCATATTTGCTGAGTTCTTGGCGATCATGAGCTCAAAGTTGAACGTTAGTCACAGATCTTAAAAGGCGGGCACCACACAGACACTCCACTAAAACCCAGTCTCTGAAGCAGCATTAACAAGATTATCTGAACATTAATAACCTCCATTTTTTAATTACTAAAGATGTAAAACAGCAACTTAAGGACCTTACAATAAGCACATGTTTCACAACTTACGATATTTACTGTGAATTTCCTCTATTTCCTTCTCTGTTTGGTTCTTTGTAAAAACCATGACCTAAAAAAAAAAAAAGAAAAATATTCAGAATTCCACCCATCGAAATGACAAAAATGGAAATCAATGCACAAGTTTCAAAACCTCAACTGTGGTTTTTTCAAACAGAGGAAGCCATCGTCTCTGTGTGTAACCTGCATGTTTGTCTCCTGCCTCAGACCTTACGTTCATCAACAGTACAGTCTTATTCACTACTTCTTTCTCATCAACAGATTTTAATTAAAAAAAAAGGAAGGGGGCAACCTTTGCCTCAAAACCAGTGGCATCAAGGAAGGAAATCCCAGCATGGTTAAATAACTGTTTTCTACTTTAACAATATTATGGTGAAATCCGAGAGTTGTTTACATAAGTTAGGATATGTGCCTGAGTGTGTGTGTGTGTGGTACTACATGCACGTAGATATGATGTGCACGCTTGTGCACATGCGAAGACCAGAGAACACTAAGCGTTCTGCTCTTCACTCTCTGCCTTATTTTCTTGAGACAGGAGATCTCACTAAACCTGAAGCTCAGCTGGTGAACAGAAAGCCCCAGGAATCCTTCTGTCCCTATCCCCACTGCACTGAAGTTATAGGCATATAGCCATGCGAGACTTTTTACATGAGCGCTGAGATTTGAACTCAAGTTCTCATGCTTATACACCAAGTGACCTTACCTGCTAAGCCAGCTACACAGCCCTAGTTGTTTAACAAATGTTCATGTTATAGTAAGTAGCTTGGAGTAGTTATGCATTTTAAGCCAAAGTGAGACTCATTTGTGAAGAGATTTAAAGTTTTGTTTCTTCTCATAAATAGAAACATCCCGATAAAATTTGTAAAACATATGTATCCAACTTCAAATAGTTGAGAAAAAATAAAAATTAAAATATCAAGAATCAAAACACATATAAATGTTTGTATCTAGGAGACAAAGGGGAAAAATTGAATGAGGTAACATATCTTTGACAGTAATGGGTAGTACCATTTTGTCTACCTTCCTGTGCATGTAAGGCTTTTCAAGTATAATACTAATGGGAAATGTTTGGTAGAGGAAAGCAGCCATCTACAAAGGACAGGATGATGGGGGAACATGGTCACAGTTCATTGATGTAAATGTATGAAAGCATGACAAGGAGACCTGTTGTTTATGTTTCCTAGAAACAAAAAATACAAAAAAACAAGAAGACAAATTTCTTAGGCAGTCTGATTTTTCAGGTGTACATGTCATTTCTTCTTTCTGCTCTGAAACTCACATGAATCTCTTTTCTAATTCTTTTTTTTGTTTTGTTTTTCCAGACAGGGTTTCTCTGTGTAGCCCTGGCTGTCCTGGAACTCACTTTGTAGACCAGGCTGGCCTCGAACTCAGAAATCCGCCTGCCTCTGCCTCCCAAGTGCGCCACCACTGCCCTGCTTTTTTTTTAATTCTTGAAGTCCATTTTATCACTTAAAGTGTGTTTCTATATTAAGAATATTACATTAGAAACACAAAACCCAAGATAGCCAAAACAATCCTGAACAATAAAAGAACTGCGGGAAGCATCACCAGCCAGATTTCAAACTGTATTATAGAACATCAGTAATTTAAAACACACGGTATTGATATAAAAAGATGTGTTGATCAATAAAACAGAACTTAAGACCTAGGGACAATTCCACATACCTACAAACACCTAATTTTTGACAAAGAAACTAAAACTGCACACTGGAGAAAAGAGAGCATCTCCAACAAATAATGCTGGTCAACCTGGATAGCTGCAGGTAGAATAAATATTGATCCATATCCATCATCAGGCACAAAATTAAAACCCAAATGGATCAAGAACCTCATCGTAAGTCTAGATATAGGGATTTTTTTAAAAGATATTTTCTTTATTTACATTTCAAATGCTATCCCGAAAGTACCCTATACCCTCCTCCCGCCCTGCTCCCCTACCCACCCACTCCCACTTCTTAGCCCTGGCATTCCCCTGTACTGGGGCATATAAAGTTTGCAAGATCAAGGGGCCTCTCTTCCCAATGATGGCCGACTAGGCCATCTCTGCTACATATGCAGCTAGAGACATGAGCTCTGAGGGTACTGGTTAGTTCATATTGTTCTTCCACCTATAGGGTTGCAGACCCCTTCAGCTCCTTGGGTACTTTCTCTAGCTCCTCCATTGGGGGCCCTGTGTTCCATCCTATAGATGACTGTGAGCATCCACTTCTGTATTTGCCAGGCACAGGCATAGCCTCACATGAGACAGATATATCAGGGTCCTTTCAGCAAAATCTTGCTGGTATATGCAATAGTGTCTGGGTTTGGTGACTGATTATGGGATGGATCCCTGGGTGGGGTAGTCTCTGGATGATCCATCCTTTCGTCTTAGCTCCAAACTTTGTCTCTGTAACTCCTTCCATGGGTATTTTGTTTCCTATTCTAAGGAGGAATGAAGTATCCACACCCTGGTCTTCATTCTTCTTGATTTTCTTGTGTTTTGCAAATTGTATTTTGGGTAATCTAAGTTTCTGGGTTAATATCTACTTATCAGTGAGTTCATATCAAGTGACTTCTTTTGTAATTGGATTACCTCACTAAGGATGATATCCTCCAGATACATCCATTTGCCCAAGAATTTCATAAATTCACTGTTTTTAATTGCTGAGTAGTACTCCATTATGTAAATGTACCACACTTTCTGTATCCATTCCTCTGTTGAGGAACATCTGAGTTCTTTCCAGCTTTTGGCTATTATAAATAAGGCTGCTCTGAACATAGTGTTGCATGTGTTCTTATTACCAGTTAGAACATCTTCTGGGTATATGCCCAGGAGAGGTATTTCTGGATCTTCCCGTAGTACTATGTCCAATTTTCTGAGGAACCGCCAGACTTATTTCCAGAGTGGTTGTACAAGCTTGCAATCCCACCAGCAATGGAGGAGTGTTCCTCTTTCTCCATATCCTCACCAGCATCTGCTGTTACATGAATTTTTGATCTTAGCCCGTAGATATGGGCTTATAGACGAGAAAGAAGGGAATTAGCTTGAACTAATAGGCACAGGAGAGCAATTTCTGATCAGGACATCAACAACATAGGCACTAAGACCAACAATTAACAAATGGACTTCATCTGTTATGAAGTTAAAAAGCTTTTGTATAACAAGACACCATCATTCGAGCAAAGTGGTCATCTTCAGAATATGAAATCTGATAGAGGGTTAGAATCTATAATATATAAAGAACTAAAAAAAAACTGAACATCAAGAAAACAATTTTAAAATAGGGTACAGAATTAAATCATCTTCCAAAAATAAAACACAGATGGCTAAGAAACATTTTTAAAATCTTCAACAACCTAAGCATTTTTAGTATCTTCAATATCCTAAGCCACCAAGAAAATTTAAACTACTTTGACATTTCATCTCACCCCAATCAGAATGGCCAAATCAATCAAACAAATGGTGAGAATGCAGGAAAGGAGAACACTTTTCACTGCTGGTGGGAGTGCAAACAGGTACACTCACTATGAAATCAGTGTGAAGGCACCTAAAAAGATGAAAACCAATTTACCACAAGATCCAGCTCTCTCTGTCTTGAATATATATCCAAAAGACTCAACATGCTACTACAGAGACACTTGTTCATCCATGTTTATTAGTGCTCTGGTCATAACAACCATAGTTCCAAACAGCCTAAATATCTACCAACCTATAGACGGCATTTTCAGCTGTTAAGATAAGTGAGATAATGACATTTGCAGGTAAACAGATGGAGCTAGAAGCAATCATCATGGGTGAGAAAACCTAGATCTAATATTGAATGTTTTCTCTTATATGCGAATGTCAGCTTTTAAGTTTAGATATACATATTTCAACCCAAATAACAAAGGTTAGATAGCTAGTAAGAGACCAGGGCGCAGGGTGATCTTCCAAGGAAAAGGAAACAGAATAGAGTATTATAAAGAGATAAAGAGCAAAGTAGGAGGATCAAACGGGAAGGAGAACTGGAGGGCAGAATAAAGGAGGGAATATAGAGACACCTAACACTAGAAGTCTTTATAAAGCCATATGGAAACCCACTAGTATAGAAGCTTCTAAATACACACACACACACACTCACAAATATTTCATACCATATGAAATAAACTTAAATGGAGTCACCTGATAATGAAAAAGACAATGCCTCAATTAAACATCTTATGCTACCAAATGAAACCTCCAGTGACAAGAATGGGTTACATTTTGTTGAACTTCTCCAACAAAAGGAGGTCAAGAGGATACAAATTGGAAAGGAAGAAGTCAAAATATCACTGTTTGCAGATGATATGATAGCATATATAAGTGACCCTAAAAACTCCACCAGAGAACTCCTAAACCTGATAAACAGCTTCAGTGAAGTAGCTGGATATAAAATTAACTCAAACAAATCAATGGCCTTTCTCTATACAAAGGATAAATGGGCTAAGAAAGAAATTAGGGAAACAACACCCTTCACAATAGTCACAAATAATCTAAAATACCTTGGTGTGACTCTAACTAAGGAAGTGAAAGATCTGTATGATAGAACTTCAAGTCTCTGAAGAAAGAAATTGAAGAAGATCTCAGAAGATGGAAAGATCTCCCATGCTCATGGATTGGCAGGATCAATATAGTAAATAAAAATGGCTATCCTGCCTAAAGCAATCTACAGATTCAATGCAATCCCCATCAAAATACCAACTCAACTCTTCAACGATTTAGAAAGGGCAATTTGCAACTTCATGTGGAATAACAAAAACCTAGGATAGCAAAAACTCTTCTCAACAATAAAAGAACCTCTGGTGGACTCACCATGCCTGATCTCTGTACTACAGAGCAACTGTAATAAAAACTGCATGGTACTGGTATAGCAACAGACAGGTAGATCAATGGAATAGGATTGAAGACCCAGAAATGAATCCACACGCCTATGGTCACCTGATCTTTGACAAGGGAGCTAAAACCATCCAGTGGAAAAAAGACAGCATTTTCAACAAATGGTGCTGGCACAACTGTAGAAGAATGTGAATTGATACATTCTTATCTCCTTGTACTAAGGTCAAGTCTAAGAGGTTTAAGGAACTCCACATAAAACCAGATACACTGAAACATATAGAGGAGAAAGTGGGGGAAAGCCTCGAAGATATGGGCACTGGGGAAAAATTCTTGAATAGAACAGCAAGGGCTTGTGCTGTAAGATCAAGAATTGACAAATGGAACCTCATAAAGTTGCAAAGCTTCTGTAAGGCAAAGATACTGTCAATAAGACAAAAAGGCCACCAACAGATTGGGAAAGGATCTTTACCAATCCTAAATCAGATAGGGGACTAATATCCAACATATATAAAGAACTCAAGAAGGTTGATACCAGAAAATCAAATAACCCCATTAAAAAATGGGGCACAGAGCTAAACAAAGAATTCTCAACTGAAGAATACCGAGTGGCTGAGAAGCACCTGAAAAAATGTTCAACATCCTTAATCATCAGGGAAATGCAAATCAAAACAACCCTGAGATTCCACCTCACACCAGTCAGAATGGCTAAGATCAAAAATTCAGGTGACAGCAGATGCTGGCGTGGATGTGGAGAAAGAAGAACACTCCTCCACTGTTGGTGGGATTGCAAGCTTGTACAACCACTCTGGAAATCAGTCTGGTGTTTCCTCAGAAAATTGGACATAGTACTACCAGAGGATCCTGCAATACCTCTCCTGGGCATATATCCAGAAGATGTTCAAACTGGTAATAAGGACACATGCTCACTATGTTCAGAGCAGCCTTATTTATAATAGCCAGAAGCTGGAAAGAATCCAGATGTCCCTCAACAGAGGAATGGATACAGAAAATGTGGTATATTTACATAATGGAGTACTACTCAGCTATTAAAAACTATGAATTTATGAAATTCCTAGGCAAATGGATGGATCTGGAGGGTATCATCCTGAGTGAGGTAACCCAATCACAAAAGAACTCACATAACATGTACTCACTGATAAGTGGATATTAGCCCAGAAACTTAGATTACCCAAGATACAATTTGCAAAACACATGAAACTCAAGAAGAATGAAGACCAAAGTGTGGACACTTCGCCCCTTCTTAGAATTAGGAACAAAGCACACATGGAAGGAGTTACAGAGATCAAATGTGGAGCTGAGACAAAAGGATGGACCAACCAGTGACTACTGCAGCTGGGGATCCATCCCATAATCAGCCACCAAACGCAGACACTATTGCATACGCCAGCAACATATTGCTGAAAAGGCCCTGATATAGCTGTCTCGTGTGAGGCTATGCCAGTGCCTGGCAAACACAGAAGTGGATGCTCACAGTCAGCTATTAGATGGAACACAGGGTTCTCAATGGAGGAGCTAGAGAAAGTACCCAAGGAGCTGAAGGGGTCTCCAACCCTATAGGTGGAAGAACAATATGAACTAACCAGTATCCCCAGAGCTTGTGTCTCTAGCTGCATATGTAGCAGAAGATGGCCTAGTTGTCCATCATTGGGAAGAGAGGCCCCTTGGTCATGCAAATCTTTTATGCCCCAGTACAGGGGAACGCCAGGGCCAAGATGTGGGTGTGGGTGGGTAGGGGAGCAGGGCGGGGGATGAGAGAGGGTATAGGGGACTTTCAGGACAGCATTTGAAATGTAAATGAAGAAAATATCTAATAAAAATTGGAAAAATATATATAAAGAGAAGATGTAAGAAGGAGGAAAAAGAAGGAACAAGGAAAGGAAGGAAAGAGAAGAGAAGGAAGACAAGGAAAAGGAAATGATGACGATGATGATGATGACGACATGATGACAACAACATTAATAGGCTAAAGAGATGGCTCAGAAGTTAAAAGCATTTGCTACTTTCAGAAGACTTGTGCAGAGTTCTCAGCATCCTTATCGGACAACTCACAAGTGTCTCTAACTCCAGTTCCAGGAGATCTAATAACACTCTCGTCTGGCTTCTCCATGCAAACAGGTGCCCATAAAAATATAATCTTAAGCATACTATATTAAACTTCCTAGATGGTAGACAAACGTGTTGTAGCTACATAACTACCTCTTTTCTTTAAATCAGATTATTAAAAATTGGCCCATGATTCATAGAAGCTTAGGAAAGGTAACTTTGAAAGCTACATTTCAAACCCTGGTCCTATGGTCTCTCCTAAGAGCTACAAAAGTCATCAAGAACAGCAGAGTAAACCCAGAACTCACTCTTAATGTTTATGAATGTACAAGACATTTATAAAGATTTTAAATCTCAGAATATTCTGACTTTTCCTTTTCTTTCAATGTGTCCTAGTGACATGCCCATTTACCTAGCTAATGGCTCATATGCTGGTTTCAGTGTTCAGACTATGGCTGCTTGGCCCCAGGCACCAGGGCAGGGCACCACAGTGGCAGGAGTAAATGGAGGTGGCAAGTCTTTACCTCATGGCAGAACAGGAAACACAAGCAACACTGACTTTTTCTACATGACTCTAGCTTATAAGCAAATCTCTACTTGGGGCTATACTTTATGCTATAAGTCTATTAAACACAAACACTGTCCAAAAACACCAGCTGTAAGGAAATCTTAATACTCTAAATAGCAATGTGTTCCAGTACATTTTCTACCAAGAATTTACATAGGCTGGCTCTTAATTTTAAAGGTTCAATTCAACTTTTCCTTCTGCACTCCTACATAAACATAGAAAGAGACTCAACGTACATGTTCATTGAGTTTACTTGCTTCAAGGCGCATCCTGGTCTTCTCCATGCTTTCAATTTCTTGGACGATTTCAGCAGCTATTAAAATAAGGAGGAGGGAAAACAATCACACTGTCTGATCATCATTCCATGCCTATGTCAGGTTCTTAACAGTACAGCAAGACAGGTGGTAGAGACATGTAGATTTCTGTCTTCATTTTTGCAAATTTTCAAAAGTTAGTTTAGTGGTTTGGAAGAGAATGGCCTCCACAGGCTCATAAACTTGAATGCTAGGTCTCCAGTGAGTACAAATGTTTGGGAAGGATTAGGGGGTGTGGCCTTGTTGGAGAAGGTGTGTCACTAGAGCTGGCCTTTGATGTTTCAAAAGTCCACTTAGGCCCAGTACCACTCACTCTCTCTCTGCCTAAAATTTGCATATCAGTGTGAGCTCTCAGCTACTGCTCCCATGTTGAGCCTGTCTGCCAGCCACCCTGCCTCCTGGCATGAAGGTCATGGATTCACTCTCTGAAACTATAAGCAAACCTTCTATTAAGTGCTTTCTTTTATAAGTTGCCTAGAACAGTAGTGAAAACAGTAAGTTTAGCAACATATGAAAGTAGTACATTAAATGAAAAGTATGGAGTTTTAACATATAACTCTTCTATGTATCAAAATAAAACTGTATAACATGCAATTTTTACCTTCTCTTAATATATGAACTGTAATTTTAATGAAATAGAATTAATTTACTACTATGAGTTAAGTTTTTAAGAGGATATCCACTCTAACTCTAATATATTAAATGTAATAAAACTTGACAAGGAGAGAAAAAGATTTGCAAATACCAAGGGACATGCCCTTGCCTCCAGTATCTGAAGGCAGTTTCCAGCCGCAGGGAGATCAGGAAAATGTCCTGTCATACAGTAAATGCCTTTCTTTAAGCACAAACGGTGCAGATTCTGCAAACGCTGCCTTTTTGTATCAAAAGTCAGCCTATGAAAGTACATGCGGTACAGAAGAACTGACATTCATCCATACACAGTTATATGTAAAAAGCTATTAAGTCTGGAATTTACTTCAATATATTCTATAGAGAGGCTTTAAAAGGTACACACACAAAAAAATTGGATTGCTTGATAATTGTTTATACTGGAGGATAGATACATGGGGGAATACAAGTACTTCTCCTCTACACCCACTTCAATCTCCTCTATACCCACTGCAAATAATCCTACTCAAGCCTATTTCAAAATTCAAGCAACTCTTCACTTAAAAGATTTTATTCTCCAAGCACTGAGCTGTATCTGCCTCCTTAATATGGAAAAACTGATAGCAACAATGTAGACAATATCTTCTGTGAACAAGAAATGTTCATCTCCTCGTGAGCCTTCTGAATCATGGCATAATACAAAAGCAGAAGTATTTACATTCTAGCCAATGCATTAACACAAGTACCATTCTGGCACACTCTACAGTACTAAGAAATTATATATTATATTATATTATATTATATTATATTATATTATATTATATATTAAGATTGGGTACAAGCTAAGGGCTTAAGCTATCTTCAGAAAGACTTCTAATTCTGTTTAGGACATAGAGAGCTAACAGCAGCAGTGCACTCACTATAATGACAAGGAAAAGCTAGACAATCTATGCAACTATAATTTTGCTTGAATCCATCAAAGTTAAAATTAAACATCAAGTATATGCCCTAAAATCCCAAAACAGGTGGCAAGAGTGGGATGGACCATGAGTACCAAGGGACAAAAAACAATTCCCAGGAGATAAATTGCAGTGACCCCACAACTGAGTAAGATCCCAGCTAAATTTTTTGATGGATTGCAAAAGGCCAAGGGTGGCTTCCAAGAAAGTTTAAAAACACTGAGAGGCTCAGGCACGGGACATCAATTGCAGGCAGTGTTTCTACAGAATGCCAGCACTCCCATTCTTCTGCTTCCTGGCACACTCAGCATCACAGTCTTCGTCATGCCTTCCCACCATGTCAGCACAATGAATGAGTTGAAATAAATTTTTTCTTTAATTTGCTCCTTAGCTATCTGATCATACCAATGAGAAAAATAACTGATACAAAAAAGTTAGTAAAAGAACAAGATGGGTCTGGTGGTACATGCCTTTAACCCCAGCTTGTGAGAAGCAGAGGCAGGTGACCCTCTTGAGTTCAAGGCAAGCCTGTTCCACAGAGTGAGTCCATCCAGGGCTACACAGAGAAACCCTGTCTCAAGAAACCAAAAACAAACAAAACTTAGGACAGAACCATGAAGTCATTGTTGTAAAGTTGGCCACGTTGTTTATATACCTTTGGAAGTAGCATGCAGAAGACCTGTAGAAGAGTGAAAGGCTGCAGGCTAGAGTCCTAGAATACTCTTAGGGCAGCTTGGTAGGCCACTGTGGTTGGAAAGAAGACCAGAAGGCTGAAATGTGGACAATGAAGATTGTACTCAAGAGGTTTCAGAGGACAACAGAGTTCTCTAAGGACTAGAACTACACTAGAGGTCATATGCATCATGTTCTAGCAAAGAATCTGACTTCGTTCTGCAATCTTCACTATTTCAGTGAAGTTGAATTTAAAAATAATAGGCTTTGTTTGGTGGAGATAATCTTACAATAGTATAACATTCAGGCTTTGGTATGGCTACTGCTCAGTGCATTTATCCTAATTCACAGAAAGCAGAACAGAAAAATATAAAAAAATGTGCAATTTAAAAAGAAAAGGAGCTCTAGCATGGGTAAAGTAGTAGACAGGCTGCTGACTGGTACTGGTGACACAAGCCTTTAGTCCCAGCACTGAGAAGGGAGAGGCAGGTGGATGTCTGTGAGTCTGAGGCTAGCCTGGTCTCAAAGTCCAGGACAGCCAGTGGCTTGGGAGGAGAAGGATTCGGGGATAGTCACAGTAATCTCAGGAGGCATTTTCACTTTATGAAAATTTACCACACCATGTACTTTTCTGTTTTTATATCATTCTTCTTGTTTATAAACATAAAGCAATTCTAAATGTTCTTACCTATAAAGAACTCCAAAATGTATGAATGGTTGAGTGAAAACTATGGAGAGAATACTGACATTTTTATGAATCAGTACCGACTAAGGATGTCTGTTTATGTATAATAATCACAATAGAAATATCCACTGAGTTCTAAATACTTGCTAAGATACTGCACTAGATGTATTCTATCACCTCGAAAGAATACAGCATGTAGGATTATAATCCTCGCGTTACAGATGAGAAAACTGAAGTACAGAGATGTGACTTGTTCACAGTCACTCAGACTAAAGGAGGAGGAGTGTAAGACGGTACATCACTCTTTACCATCTTGCAATCTCTGCAAAGATACTCAAAACTACCAGCAGTGATTCCTCTGAGAAGGGACCTGGGGCTGTGAGACAGCCTGAGAGGAAGACTGCCTTAGTTAGCACAGTGTTCTACAGGTAGCTCTTAAAATTCATTTGCTTATCTTCCCTACTACCAAGAAGGTACTTACTAAAATTCTTTGTGTGGTTTATAATCTCTGAGCTACATACTTACTTTCTCCCGAGATGAGCACAGTGTACTACTTACCTGATTTAGGATGCAGAGCATCGCACTGGGCATTATACATGTGCACAAATTCCTGATGCCTTTTAATAAGCTGCTGTTTGTTTCCTTGAACAGATAAGCCATGCTGTTTCAGCTTTTTCTTTAAATCACGATCAGAGAGCAAGTTATATACAGTTTTGGGCAACGGCTTCCTTTTGTGAGCAGAACTATGACAAAAACAAACAAGAAAGATCTTAGGATTACTGTGAATTATCAAGTATTCTCAGATAAAACAGTTAGTGTCCTTCCCAACACCTGACTGACTAGAAGAATAGTTGAGACATTAAGATAAAAGAAGAGGATGGGAAGACAGTTTAGTCAATGGAGTACTTGCTTCATATGCCTGAGTTTGGCCTCTAGTATCCATATAAAAAGTTGGAGAGATAGAAACAGAGGCATCCTTAGAGCTTGCTAGCTAGCTTGACTAACTAATGACCAAGGCCAGGCAGGCCCCAGCAAGAGACTCTGTCTCAAAGAACGAGGTAGAACAGACTCCTAAGTATGACACCCAGGGTTGACCTCTGGGATTCACACACATGCTAACGTACACATGTACCCCACACCATGAGCATACATACTCACACCCATACAAATGTCGATAGATGGGTAGGGTGTCAGTATAAGCATTCCAACTAGAGGTTCAGCTCTAAGGGTAATGAGATGCATAATAAGCCGTTTTCAAAGTGGTCTTCACAATTGCAATCATTTCAAAATTATAACAGCAAATTAGTAAAATCTTAATACTAAGGGGGTTTAAAATAAAAAAGATTTAAAAAAAAAAAATAAGCAAAGAGAGTTCACAAAAGGCTGTGCTTCTCAAATTTCAGGGGAACCTCAGAACTACCAAGACAGCTCAGTCACTTTCCCCACAGCATCCATCTACATGGTGCGGGCCTGAAGGTGGAAATGGAAAGTCTTTACTTTCCAGTTTCCCATGGTAAATCTGATGCAGTGGTCCAAAGGTCATAACTGAGAGCACTATTACAGTCAAGTATAGATCAACAGTTCTACTCACATGAGGACTGTTCCTGACTAAATTATGTCTTTTATTCTCAATCAGTAAAGCCTGAAAGCCAGAAATAACTACTTAATTGTAAAATGACCTGCAACTTCAAGAGTATTTTTCCAAAATGTTCTTATAATGGCATCCAACTGGACTCCACAAGATTGATGAAATTATGGTAAAATAAATCAAAGTAGGTAGCAACAACTAAATCACTTAACAGTGTTTATGACAAGCACAAAGGAAGGAGTGATTCATTAAGTCTCTAACTAAAACATTTATCAAGGACAGACTATTACATTTATAACTATGGAATGCTAATAAACATCTGTAGTGTTCAGTGGCATTCACAATGAAAGCACTGCCAGACGTCGACCATCTCTATCAAGAACGAGACTCTGAAGCCAGAGGAACATCTCCCCAAGCATGACATGGCACTGATCTTTTCCATGCTGAGTGGGTGAAGCTGAATATCACAAGTCAGGGGTCTCAGAACCAGGACATCAATAGAAAAGAGCTGGAGCACGCCTTTAATCCCAGCACTCGGGAGGCAGAGGCAGGTGGATTTCTGAGTTCAAGGTCAGCCTGGTCTACAAAGTGAGTGCCAGGACAGCCAGGGCTACACAGAGAAACCCTGTCTCGGGAAAACACACACACACACACACACACACACACACACAACAAAAAAGAAAAGAGCTCTGCCCTGAACCAAGTGACAGCTCCACACAGTATGGGGTCAGGGTGATCAGCCACATTCAGCAGTGACCTTTAGTGTTATAAAGCAAACCCAAGGCCAGGATATAACTAAACAGATTCAGGTCCATGTTTCCCTAAGTATGTCTGAACAATTTTGGAAGAAATACTTCTGAGGACAAAAATACACAGAAAAACTTGGAGTAAAGCCAATTTAGGAATTGGAAAACAAAACCAACACCAGCAGCTGTCTCAAGTGTAGGATCTCTCAGCAGTCTACTGAGTGACATGGTACAGGCTAGTTCTAAGTTGCACTGGGGACCAACTGGCAAGGCTCTCTGTGTAGCCACATTTGGAACACCATTGGACAGAGCTAGAAGCATTAGAAGAATACAACAGAGCCTTCTGGAAAGAGAACAATCCAAACAAGATCATAAGTACAAATTCTCTTCAGGGAGAAAATACTCAACTTTTCTATTTCAAACTCATTTTCTGGGGTGAAACACAAGGAAAAAAAGCAGGTCACAAGATACCAATGGCTTAGAAGTCATCCTGGGATATCTCCTTGTATTATCCCAAATCCTGCCCCTAACTAGCAACATAGCCATTTAAATAAGATTCCCATCAACAAACTGTGGGTCTAAGAAGGCAGTCCTTGCGAGCACAGTGCTGGGCAGGCTTGAAGTGAAGGCCAGCTTGTGCTGTGAGTTAGCAGCGCACCGCCACACTTCAGCCTTTGTAAGTTACAGCCTGTCCCTGGGCACCTGCATTCACTCCAAACTGACTTGAAACATTGAGTGGCACCTTTTCCATTTTAATAATTAAAACTGTAAGATGGTCTTACCTTCTGAGAGAATGCTTTTCGAAGAATATTCCTCAAAACAGATGAACATAAGAGCCAATCACCCTCTTCACCCTTTGCAGCTATCACTGAAGTCTCTAGGCCCCTTCTCTTTCCCACAGCTCTCTGGACTCTCATGGATTGTCTCCAACTTCACCCCACTTCATTCCCTGTGCTCAGCACTGTCCTGTTTACCACCTGACAATGCAGGCCTATACCCTGTTTTTAAAAATAAAAATCTCCCCTCGACCTTGCTGCCCATGCTTCCTCCAACTACATCTACCCAGACTCAAACATGACCCTTCTGTTCCTCTACTGTTTCCACCAGCCACTGATTCCCAAAGCCCTGCAATTTACCTTCAATTAAAACATCACTCCTTGAATACCAAGTGGACTATTTCAGATTTGGTGACTGTGGTACACAAATGATACAAAGCAGCACAGTAGTTGAGGTACAAATCCCGACCTCACAACTTACTAGTAATGCCATTTCTGGGTGTTTAGGAGAGAAGGTCATTATATTCCATACATACTCTCCGGCACAGCCTGGGCTGGCCTACTTTTCAGTAGTCTCAGAGTCTCCTGTCTCAGCCTCCTGAATGCTAGAATTGGCAGGCACATCTCAGTATACTCAGCTAAAAAGATTCTTCTGCATCCTATTTACAGGGATCATTATGCTACTGAACATCCTATTCAAAATTTTTGAAAAAACGCACTAGGATTCAATTTTCAACACCACAGAAATATAGACAGATAGATAAATAAATATACAGTAAATTTTATTTAAATTTATACTTAAAATATTACATTTTAATTGTTTAAAGATGTATATAAAAATATTAAAACATCCTAAGAACTATTGAAAGATTTTACGCTCTTCAAATTCAAGTTGTCCTTGCTCTCTTTGGGCAAGGCCTCTGCATGACCAATTGAGAATTCTAAAACGAAAGTAAGTTTAAAAGATAAGTGAATGAAGTCACTAGTTTCTCTAAGTCATAATGTACCAGTGAGCAAGCGCTAATCTGCTCCTGAAATATGGCAGAATATGAGCTGAAGAAGGAAATGAGAGGATGGAGAGGTGACCAGCACTAAAGGAAAAATCAAGTGGGAAAGGAAACAGAAGTACTAGTCACCAGGACAAACGGAGCCCTGGTTTTGATTGACATCTATCAGGCAGAGAAGCATCGTACAAAGGCAGGTCAGAGGCTGTGCTCACCTTCTCAGGCTCTCCTTCTTCTCTTCACGTGATAAACAACTGTCTAAATGCTTATTGATATGATTTTCTGGAATGCTGACCCCACAAACAGGACAAGACACTGCATTTAAAAGAGAAGGGGGAGACTTTATTAGCCATAGAACAGGCAAAAATTAACAAGCTGGCATCTTTCAGTAATTTAAAGACAGAATCCCAGCTGATAAGCTCTTTAAAAAAGAGCCAGGAGAACAGGCAAACTGGTTACTAGTAACTAGCTACTTTCTGGGAAGTCACATGATCAGAATCCTGCAATTAAGTTTGCAATTAGAGACTGCAATTAAGTTTGGGAGTTAGCTAACTGGAAACAAGGTACTAGAAAACCACAATGCTGAGTTTCCCCAGGCCTTAGGACACCTTACACAGGACAAAAGCTACCACAATGCTCAGTTTCCCCAGGCCTTAGGACCATCTTACACAGGACAAAAGCTACCACAATGCTGAGTTTCCCCAGGCCTTAGGACCGCCTTACACAGGACAAAAGCTAGCTCAACAACTCTGTAATGAAGTTCCACCTGTGAGTAAAACCTAGGCTTTGCTGGCTTGTTACAATCTGGCTGAACTACTGACTTCCTTACTCCCAGGCCAGGTCCACCTTACTAAAGCTGAAGCTTTGTGGAGTTGGCAGTGAATGTGGAGGTATCCACCATGGGTTAAAATGCAGTGTCCAGAGAAGGCTTGTGTCACCAGAGTCCCCAGACTCCCTACTTTTTCTTTTAATAGCAGAGAATTGTATCTATATTACATGTTATGGTTTATTTTAAGATTTTATTTGGATAAAAAAGAAAAAAATTCTACAAAAGCTGAAAACATGTCTGTATGAAATAAAAATACAACAAAAACCACAGACAGAGTGATCTCCAGGCTGAGATGTTGATACACATAATCAAAAACTAAAATAGAACAAAACCTTAAAAATACAAGTACTAATAAGCTAATTCCAAGTTTCTAGTAAACACTACTGGCCTTCAACTGTGGGTTGTATAGTTTTGCTAAACACACACATTTATAGTAAAAGATAAGGTCCTAGAGACTGGCTGTGGGTTTTCCAGATGACCCTTCACACCATAATCCTGGCTCTGTCACCATTAGGCCACTCTGCACCAGGGCAGCATGCAAACACCAGAGCTAGCATATAAACAAAGGAGGAGGGCAGGTTCCAGGCAATCGGTATTTACTGACCAGGTAGCACATCTGGTCACTTTTCAGCTATTCTGTCAGCCTGAGTATACTGTAGGAAGAGTGAGATAACAAACTGCTACAGAGACATTATGGGAGAGCCAGGAAATAAGTCAGGCTCACTGATGTACATGTCCTATACCAATAAAATAAGCCCCTAACCACAGACTGCATCAATGCCTGAGACATGGTGAGGTAAAACCCAGTCTAGTCTTTCTTTCTCCCCTTCAAAAGTGCTCCCTATTAATCTCACTCTACATGAGACTTCCTTAAGTATAAAAATGCACATACAAAAGTGCCGTCTTACCTTTAGTATCCATATTCATAGTGGATGTAGAGGGTGTCACAGGACCATTAGCATCCGAGAGACCAAGTACTGGCTTTCCTAGGAGACTTGTCTCTTGAATCTCAGCAGAGGCGCTTAGCTCTTTTTGAGGGCTGAATTTCCTCTCATTTTCTTTTCCCAACAACTCAGATACACAGTCACCAGTTTCTCTAATCAGGAACTTATCCATTAACCTGTTCCCCTGTTTCACAGGGTGTTGGGTGGCTTCAGCATTATGCACTTTAACAACAACCTTCTTTGAGGTGGAAGACACAGGAGATATGGGTGGTGACTCTAAAGCAAACTGCAACAGGTGAGTCCTTGAAACACACAAAACAAACAGATAAATAAGATGCCGAGTTAAGCATAATACACTGAGTCTCCCTAATTAATACTTGGTTCCTCTGAAACACAGAACTTATGTCACAATCACAACCAAACTAAAAAGTTTCCTTTAAAATGAGAAATAATGCAGTAAATCATTATTAAAAGGCAGTTACTAAACTTAAGAGGATACTGGGTTCTAGCTGCTGATATGAGACTTACTCTACAATGGCTAAGTAAAATCTGGAGAAAAACATGAAGCAACAATTAGCACTACAACACAAGCAACCCAAAAGCGTGACCCCTGGGAGAAAAGACAAAGGAACCCTGACCCAAGACCTCCTGGGAGCACCTTCTCGGCTTTGTATGCTGAACTGACATCTAAGCAGAAGTCACCTCCCTGACCAGGGAGAAGAGAGCACAATTCTGGGCAAAGATGATGAGAACAAGAGGGACGGTGTGCTAGGCATGTAGGAGGGGGCCATGAGAAGAAAACCCTCACCCATCTGCAATCGTCTCCAGGGTATGCAAGGATCAAACCCCATGGGCCTGGCAGGAAACAGACAGTGAAAGATGCTCAGCTTAGCTCAGCCAAAATGGATACCTTCATGGAGACTATGTGGCCTGCCTGAGGTGAGATGTCAGAGGGCTCACCTTAGGAAAAGGGACCGCTCTGTGCACAGAGTGTGTGTTCACACATATGTCCATGCATATGTGTTTACATCTGTATTCCTAAAACTCAATGTGTATGCATGTTATATGTGTGTAAAACTAAAATAGACTCTAATAATACACTGTACCAACCCTTAACAGAACAAAAGCAAAGAGCTGGTAATTTAATTGTTTGTCAAAACAAAATGCACTTACTTTCAAAAAGTATAGTTTTTCTTTCCTGCTGGTCTGGGTTTATCAATGTGCGGCCTCTTTCTTTCTTTCCTTCCTTCCCTCCCTCCTTCTCTTTCTTTTCTTTCTTTCTTTTTTTTTTTTCCTGTACAGGGTCTCACTATAAAGCCCTGGCAAGCCTAGACCAATCTGATAAAATGTTACTTAAAAACAAAACAACAACAAAAGCTCACCCTAGTATCAATCATCAGTGCTAACAAATGAGCTAACTCCCCCGAGACTGAGCAAAGCGCAGATGCCTACTACCATCATCTCTCCTAAAACTGCAGAAAACGTCCTGAGTCAATGGTAAGACCAAAAACAAGAGCCAGGAACAAAGAATACAAAGATTACAAAAAGAGAAAAAAAATTTCATTTTCATAGGAAAAGTTAGGTACAAGGTAAGTAAAAGGGCTGGTTCATTATATTACCTTCCCTACTTTCATGTATACTTAAATTTTTCCACAACTTAAAAAAAAAAGAAAAAGATAAAAAGTAAAGGAAAACTAAGCTAAGGATGGCAGCACATGCTTATAACCTCAGCATTCAGCAGGATGAAGCAGAAGAGTCTAATTCCAGTGTAATTTCAGTTACATAATGATGCTATGTCTAACACAATCTAGAAAAAGGTAGGGAAAGGAGGGAGGGAGATTAAACAAGAAGATGGAGAGGGAGGAGAAGGAAGAAAGAGGAGGGAGTGAGCAAGAGAAGAAAGTTAGAGGGAGGGAAAAGCAGGAAGAAGATTGAAAGAAAGGATCTTGGTCTTAGGAAACAAATAAAAATAATTTTATATAAGTCACACACACACACACACACACACTCCACTGGGTTCAGTAGCAGTCTCTTTCCTCCAGCCTCTCTGGATTTAGTACAAAGAAGATTCTGAGAAAAGCTTTCCTGTCACAGTAACAAAGGAGAGGAGATTCAGGCAAAGATGAGCCACCACTGGTACTTTCAGCATGCTAGTGGTCATATTTTTGCCTTTATACCACAATCCGGGTGAGTTTTACTTCAGGTGGCTTTCTTATTTCAAGGCATGCCAAGAAGACTATGGCAGACAGTAGTAGCAAGACCACAACAAACTCTTCTCAGGGCTAAAATAAAAATCAATTAACTTATTCCAGTATCATTTACTCTTGCCAGAGAAGCACAATAGAAAATAAAGCCTATACTCATGAAAGTCACAGAATAAGGAAAAAATGAACATGATTATACAATTTATGTGAAAAGTGCTAATACAATAGAGCCTAAGAGCTAAAAAAAACAAAAACAAAAACCAACTCAGTGGTAGAGAGATTCCCTAGCACATGGAAGAATAAGAGGAAAAAAATACATTAAAGTAGAATAAAATAAAATGCAGCCAAGCCTGGAAAGGTGAGGTAAGCATTCTTTCCAGCTGGTCATAAAGCCTCACTAGAGGTAACCTATGGGAACAGAGTTCAGAGAAAGTGAGTCTAAACCAGGTGGCCACCTGAGAAGACACTGCTTCACCTACAAAGGACAGCAAGCACAAAGTCTGGAGCCAGAGAAACAAGAAGACCTGGAACTTAGTAAGTTAGCTTAATATGCTGAGTCATAGTTGTTTATTCAGAGCGAGAGCCATGTGGTGAGCAGTTTGGGGCTCTCTTGGCTGTCTGAGATCTAATTTGTATGCCTTTCTAAACTAGATGACTTGAAGCAGACCAGCGAAACTTCCTGGGACTTTATTTACCCATCTGTACAATAAGATGCTGATCCTAGACTTCCAGCTCTAAAAGTCCCTATCTGCCCAGGAGGTAGCTGAGTGCCTGTGATGAGTGCTCTTTGGTTCTATGGTGCCAGATCACTTTCATAAGAATTCATAAGGGTGATGGAAATTAAGGAAAAATGACCAACTCCATTTAAATGTAAACATCGGCTTGGAAATTAGCATTTATGTCTAATTTATTCTAGGGTATATAAATTGCAAAATATTTCTTGGTTTTAGATGTCATCTGTTTTCATGTTTTTCCAAGTCTTCACATAGGCCTTTCTCCCAGGCTTCAGATTCCTGTCAACAGCCTATCTCCCATTTATCTTTGAGCCCTGTAAGACACCTACAAAGGAGACTGCTCGTGCTCTTCTGCTCCGTGCCTGCTCTCACACTTGCTGTCTCTTAACAGCAGCACTTCCCGAATGCCAGGATGAAGGTGAGCCATTACATCGGGCTAAGAACATTACTTTAAAACAAGGCAAGAAAAAGTGTGTTCTTTGAAAATGAACATCAAAGGTCAAAAGAAAATGTAAAAGAACATCATCCTTGTATCTGAAACCTCTTAAAATTATTTCCCATAACTTATTCAATTTAGAATATTAAATTTTTAAAAATCCAAATGGCATATAAAATGGTAAGGACAAATGAGAAAGACAAGAAATAAAATCAACAAGCAATATAAATATCTTACATTTTAGTCATAAGATTATTCTTCTTCCCTCATCAATCTTACCAGAGTTCAAACAAGTAATGATATCGATTACCTTCTGTTTCATCCCTACTAATTTTGCAGATGAGGTAAGTACCTACCATGGCACCACACGTGATGACCATCTAAGAAACGAAACATGCATCTCCTCAAGGATGATGCTAAGAATGGTAATGCCAAGAAGGTAGCCCAAGGAGAATGACAAACTCCATTGGAGACCTTCAAATACAGACACATAAGATATACCTTCAAAAGTAAAACAAACAAATCAAACAAAACTAAAAAAAAGTCCAGGAGATGGCTGTCATTAAGTGACTTTGGTGGGAGTAAGAGAACTCAAGTTCAAGTGGCAGTGAATTCCTGCAGCCTCAACACTGGCCAGGCAGGGACAGTCAGACCTGAAAGCTTACTAGCTCAACAGCTACACAAACTTGAAGTTAGTGAGAAACACTCCCCCAAAATTCCAAGAATGATCACAGGAAGACATCCATCCAATACTGATCTCTGGCTTCAACACCTCATACACACATGCAAGTGTACCTACACACAAGTGCACATATATCAGCATTAAGTACACATGTAACATACCTAGGGAAAAAACCTAATAGACATGACATGAGTCTTTACAGTATACAATACAGAAAGCAATGACTTCAATAGGAGAATCAGAGAAACACAGTTTCTTATTCTAGAAAAGTGTACTATTACATGGCCTCACAAAGAAATTAGCTAACCAGCCAGTTGCTGCAATGGCATACTAGAGTCCACAGAGTATCAAACGTAATTATCTTTATGATACAAACCTATTAAAAAATGTGCAATTCTACTAGAAGTCTGAAGACATTTTTAGAGACAAGGTAAGGTATCTCTATGAATTTTTCAACAAGTAAAGAAGTCTAATACATGGACATGTGTACTAACAACATGATTAAAACAAATACAAGATATGTTTGGTAGAACATGCCTTTTTATATCCCTTTGGGTAACCAAACTCATATCCAAACATTCATGCATTTGACAGTTAAAGAACATAGCTATGGTATGAGAGCTTTATAGAGAAGTAGTTGCATGTCTCACACAATATACCATATTACACATGCTGAGTAAATCTGATTAAGAATTTATAGGTTAAAATTTAACAAATAGAACCAATTAAATATGTGAACAAAGGGTTAATATACACACCTGCATAAAAACACATATTCTCTAGAGCTGTCCACTAAAACGTCTTAGAGGCTAACATCCCAGAGGCAACACACCACCAACTATAAATAAAGTGACAATCTATCTGCACTCGAACTCTTAATTCCTCAAAACAGGAAAGTTTCTGGTAGAGAAAACCTTGTGACTACTTATTAGACCTTGCTCCCTGTGCGGTGGCTATCACAGCTTCCCTTCTTTGGCTCCAGGATGTAACCCTGCTCTCCCTAAGGGAAAGGGCATGGGGAGGAGGCACACATAAAGAGCACAGGCAGTGAGTAGTTAGTCACCAGACTGAATCATACCGTGCAAAATTCATGCTTTTTACCAGTTCATCTAAGAGGCGATTATTTCTCAGGTCTGGCTCCGTTACTGCCTAGAAAAGGAAAACAACAGATGGAAAAGGTCAAAAGCAGTCATTAACTTGTCACAATCTTGTTTTTGAAAATGTCTGACCTGTCCTCCTGGGGCTCTCTGTCCCACTAGTCTTCCAGGAAAACTTCAAAATAAAGTGAATTCATCGCATACTAACAGAACTTTAGCCAGTGACTCAGGACCTACTAACCGGAAGCCTGCTAACAGCTCTCAAAAGCATGGTAAAACTATCTGCTATTTACTCTGACCAACTAACAAAACCCAGTGTGAGCAAGGACTTTTTTCCTTAAAATGCCAAAACTCTAGCTTTCCCTAATTACTTAGAAACAGAACAGAGAAGCTCTTCTAAGTAATAATTCTAGGAGAGAGGCATTAAGTGTTCAAAGAGGGTTAAAACTAAGAAACTCAAGAACACACAAGAAACATCCAGTACCGCAGCACTGTTACCTGGAATGCATGCCGTGGTGCAAGTCCACCTTAACAAAGCCAACAGGCAGAGACAGAGACCTCCAAGTCCGGAGGCAACTACTCTGTTTCTGACACAGGGAAACGGATTAGACAAATTCAGTGACATCCCGATGTGCCTGCTGGCCAGAGTGGTCACACCTCCAGCTCCATGCAGCATCCTTTTCAAGACACCTGTGTCTCTTCTTTACCCAGATGTGAGTTTAATTTTCCATTTTATCTCCCTCTCTATTCTCACCTCAAGGAAAAGTCTCATACATGGACAGCACACTCGCTTATATTTGTTCTGAAAGGGCTGCTCTGGGAGGGCAGTAAGAGACCAGGGAGGCCTGGGGGAGCCCAGCTGCCATGAATCTCTTGCCTCCTACAAATATATCCACCAATCCTTCCCAAACGAAGACTCCCAGCACTAGTTTGCATACAAAGTGAGAAATTACAAAAAGTTAGCCACAAAAACACAAACTGGAGGAATCAAACAGCATTAGAGCCTTTTACTTCCTAAAATACATTAGGATATCAAAATTCTTGATGAGAAACAGAACAAAACCCATGTCTCTTTTGCATACTTAAGAAACCTTTCCTGGAAATGTTCAAATGGCTTAATTCAGTGACTACATATCATCCTATGCATTTTTGTGGACACATAAAGCAAAAAAATTGCCCTAATTAACAAAATTTTAAAGAAATAAAAATAAAAACTTACCACACAACAAGTTGGGCACTGAGTTTTATAGGATAAAAATTTTCTTATACAGAGTGAACAATCTGCAAAAAGACACAAAATGTAACATAGGAAGTTACGTTATTCAGTAATGCAGGAATCTGACTTTTAACATAATGTTGCCTTCGGACTAGAATGTGATTTCATTCCAAGTTTCTAGTGTCCTCTTGCTCCACAAGTATTTACATGTATATCTAAAAAGCGCTGTTAAGGAAAGCAAGCGCCTCTAGTAGTGACTCTAAGCTCCCACGACTCTGTAAGCACATACTACTCCCTCTTTGCCCCCTTTGTGTACCACAAGGACACACTGAAGCCCTGGGCTTATTTTATACACATGCCAGATATCTAGTATTTCCCACTTGAAAACAGAAAACTTGAAAATGGGATATACAGACACAACACATATCCAGGTTATTAAGTGAAGATTTCTACATCCTAAAACTGTGAGGCCCACAACCCCATACTTAACAAGCATTTGGGTGGCAGGTACCAAACAATACACAGGGGTAAGGGTTTTTTTTGTTGTTGTTTTGTTTTGTGTTGTTTAATCTCAAATAGCCAACAAAGTATGGGGCAGCTATATTATAAAGTTAAGCAGGAAATAAGAAACTACTAAATTATTCACAGCTGGGGCAGCATAAAATGAAAACTCTCAGTGTAATAGATTGACACTTTGCTGGTTGCTCCTTTACACAAAGCTGAATTAAGGGAGCCTTTTAGTTGAGGAAGCAAAAACAATATGGTTTTGATGGTGCAAGTATTCATAAAGAAGTACTGCCAGTTCCAACAACCCCAAGGGGTAAAGGGATATACTAAGGCCAAGAACAAGAGAGAAAACAGGTTTTGCTCTTCTGGGCATTGCAGAGAAGCTGGAAGTTGCCATTCAGTTGCTGAGCAAGCTGAAAAACCAACAACTTGCCCTCGATGCATGGAAAAAGCAAGGTCATAGGCTAAACTGCTACCCTCCCCCAGAAAACCCAGACAGGCAACACCTCAGGAGGAGAGACCACAGCAGAAAGCACCTCAGGAGCCAGAAAAGAAACCTGTCCTGTAGCCACCACCAAAGAGAACACCTGAAGTGACTGACAGCTGAAGGGCAAATCTGAAAGATGGTATCAGGAATGGGATATCACTCTAACAGGCCTGACCATGCTGGTTTTTGGAGAAACAGAGAATGCTTTGGGACTCTGGACCAGGAAAGCAGTTGAAGTAGGGTTTAATGGGCCATCCTAATAAAAGTTTAGAAGACAGTAGTGCTGAGAGCAATGTGGACTGTGGAGGCCCAGCTCAAAAGGTTTCATAAGGAGTATTTGCAACATTCTTGTGATATTTTAGCAAAGAATATAGCTACTCTCCACACCTGTTTTAAAATGTTGCCTGAGGCAAAATTGAAAATAATGAATTAATTTCCCTGGTAAGGGAGATTTTAAGACAGTCAAATACTGACTCTGTCAAGTAGTTCTTAGAAATCACTCTTGGGTCTACAATGAAAAAGAACAAAAAGTACAAAATGTAGTTTGAAAAGAAGAAATTTTTTGTTTTTGTTTTTGTTTTTTCAAGACAGGGTTTCTCTGTGTAGCCCTGGCTGTCCTGGAACTCATTTTGTAGACCAGGCTGGCCTCAAACTCAGAAATCAGCCTGCCTCTGCCTCCTGAGTGCTGGGATTAAAGGCGTGCGCCACCATGCCTGGCAAAAAGGAGAAAATGTAATGTCAGAGCCAAGGCCTATGCTGAAGAGATAAGAAGATTAAAGAAAGCGCTGTTATACAATGGAATAACGGATGGGGTGCACCAGAGCAAGTCCCCATCTAGCTAAGCTTCCACCTTGTCAAAAGGCAAGGCCTGAGGAATTTTCTCTTGCTAAAAACAAAGGAAAGCTTCTAGAAATACAATTCAAGGAGGGGGCCAGGCTCTCTCCTGAGTGAACAGTAAAACTCGGCAGAGTTGTCCATGGGATTCTTGCTCCCGAGTCGGAAGGATGCCCAAGCAAAGTGGCGGTGGACTCTCCCTCCAGGGCTAGCGACAGTCACGGAAGCCTGGAGAGAATCTTTACATACCTGTCAATAAAAAGCCTATGACCAATGAGCTAAGGCAGGATTAGAAAGTGGGTCATCCCACAGAGAAAGATGATATTCTGGGAAATAGTCATGCATGTGAGATTGGATGTGAATACTGAAGGTGATGGTTGCATGAAACTGAGGAGAGATAACCAACCAACCATATGGTGGGACTTAGAATAGAATAAATGGGCAATTCAGTTATGAGCTAGTTGGGGAACAAAAAAAAAAAAAAGCTATTGGCTTAGGCATTTATTCATATTTAAGAACTCCCAGAGTTGTTACTTCAGGGAACAAAGATGCAAAGCGGTAATGTCCGTGGTTACAGAGGCCAGGCATGTAGCAGGAGAGTCCCAGCATTTAGTCTCTGAAAGGCGACTTCATAAAGCTGTGAAAGTGAAGCCTAGATCCTGTTGGAGATCCCAAGATGTTAGAGGTATCAGAGCCATGGGATATCTGCCAAGTTGCGCTAGCTGTATACAGGAAGTGGACTAGCCTGAGAGCAAAAAGTGCTGGAGTTGGCAAAGCTGGAAGAGAAGAACCATCTCAACCCTCTGCCATCAGACATGGACTTACAGAATTTGGAGTGTGTCCTGCTGGGTTTCAGTCTTGTATTGGTCCAGTATTTCCTCACTATAAGCCTCTTCCTCCATTATGGTCTATTCTATGCCACTTTATGTTGCAATTATGAAATCCACTTTTTGATTTTTGTGATTATAGATGGTTACAATTAAAATATTGCCTTGAGTTTCAAGAGACTTTGAACTTTTAAACTATGTTGAGATTGTGAAAAACCATGGGGACTTTTAAAGCTGGACTAAATGCATTTTGCATTATTATACAGTCACAAACCTATGGGGATGTAGAGTAGAATGTGGTGATTTGAATAAAAATGGCCCCAAAGGCTCATATATTTGAATACTTGGTCTCTACTTGGTGAAACTGCTTGGGAAGGATTAGAAGGTATGGATTAATATAATATAGTTAATATTTAATTAATATAAGTATGATTAGTTAATATTGCTTGTTGGAGGAGGTGTATCACTAGAGGTGAACTCTGAAGTGTCAAAGACTCATGCCACTCCCAGTTAACTCTACCTCATAGCTGCATCTCTAGATGTGATGTCTCACTACTGCTCCAGCACCATGCCTGCCTGCCTGCCTGCCTGCCTGCCTGCCTGCCTGCCTGCCTATTGCCATGTTTCCCACCATGATTTTCATGGACTCTAACCCTCTGAAACTGTAACCCACAAATAAACTCTTCTATAGGTTGCCATGGCCATGGTGACTTATCACAGCAAGAGAAATGTAACTAAGGCATACAATAAGAAGTCTCCCAAGCAATATTTTAAGTCACACATTCCTAAATATACCTGCTGAGCTCAGGCACCTATGGGGACAGCTATTGCTTTTAATTTAGTTCCCAGACTCTACTATCACATATTAATTCAGTGGATTGGGTCATTTTAAAAAATGCATCAATTGAAATCATACTGATTCAATACAAATTTCATAATTAGTTTTAGCTGTTAACAAGCCCCATCCATCCAACTAAGGGCCTGTATCCCACAATGTCCAGGACTGCAGTTCTGCATACCTCTGTAACCCCCATCTGCCATTGTCTGCAGACACACTTCCCCACTGTGATGGTGATGGACTCTTATCTATCTCTTATTTGAGTTGGTAAACCTCAAATAAACCCTTCCTTCTATAAGTTGACTGGGTCATGGTATTTTATCACAACAAAAGTAGCAATCTGCTCATACTGGGCCAAGCAATGGGGGGGGGGGGGTTTGGTTTTGGTATGTGTGTTATATGTAGAAGCACTTGCCTGGGTATATACACATGGAGACAACGCTGTGTGTCTTCCTCAATCACCCTCCATCTTATTTTTTTGAGACAAGGTCCTGAAATTCACTGTTATTACTGTTGTTTTTCCAGTTAGGCTGATTAGAGCCCCAAGGATTCATCTGTCTTGTCCGCAAGTTCTAAGGTTATAGGTGTCTAGCATCACCCTTGGCTTTTAAGTGGGTAGTAGGAATCATAACTCATACCCTCACTTTACCCACTAAACCATCTCCCACAGCCTTGTCAAGGTCTGCACATTAATTCCCAGAACTATCTTCTGAAGTACAAACTACTCGACAGACTTTTACATTTAGAGAAATCCTAGGCAATGATTACAAACTCATCCACTTGCTAAGTGGCACTCAAGAGCAACGCGTGGGTGTATCTTTAAAGCGGACATTTGCATCATCTTAGTATGACTTCACAGAACTGTCTGTCAAGGATGTCTTCCAATAAAGCCAAACTGAATTGATTTTTAACTTTCCAAGACAAATCAACTTGAAAACAGAGGACAAAAAAATACCATAACTAAATATTCAATATACTAGATGGCCTAATTGGCAGGCTAACTAGCCTGTACAACCATAAGTTATTAAATACTTAGGAGACTGGCAGAGTACTTGCCTAAGAATGTATGAGGGTGTGGTCAAGACTTATTCTCCAACAAATAAGTAAACAGATGAATCAGCGTATTCAATAAGCATTTAAAAATATTTCTTATAAAGAAGCAATTCTATTGCACAATTGTTTTTGGAGCACATGGCTGCTAAGTGATAAAATGACCTGTAATACTCTTCAATAGGAGAACTGTCAGGGAATCCAGATGGTCCTAGTTATGATGGTTTGACTGACTGTTTCCAGCTATACCAGAATGGAAAAATGGTATTCACTCAATAGAAACTTTATTTTGCATTTTAATTCCTCTGTCCTGATCCCCACCACAACCTTTTACTAACAATATGCACTATAACACTTTTGAATGCTGGGTAGAAGTAGTAGGCACAGCTCCCCGAAAGCAAGCTGGTCAGAAGGGTAAGTGTATTGTGCCTGTACTGTGCTATAACAGGAAACAGGTTAAGTTTATTAACAAATGTTTAGCTTACTAGTAATGCACATAAAAATATAATAAAAAAGTAAATCAATAAATAGAATAATCATAAAAAACACAAATGTTTACCTTATTAATATTTTCTACTGCTGATAGGTTTACTGGGATATAATCCCATGATAAAAGTATCTGTATTCCTAATATTTTGAAGTTTAAAATTTACAATTCCACACTAAGTGGCTGAACCATTCATCTGTCATCCTGCTAAAAATATCCTGAAGCTTAATATATTAAAGTGTTCAGCAAATAAGCATATACAGTTACCAAAATCTTT
Organism: Mus minutoides; assembly: GCA_902729485.2. Lineage (NCBI taxonomy): Eukaryota > Metazoa > Chordata > Mammalia > Rodentia > Muridae > Mus > Mus minutoides. Next base: position 663,452 of record LR750150.1, on the reverse strand, counting down.
ACTACCATAAACTCCACAAATGGCATGTAAAAATATCCGAGGGGGAGGTAGCAGAAAATCTAAGAACCTTGTAAGAAACACAATTGCCATATTCAGGAAAAGGTGACGGTGCAGACCTTGAAAGTGCACGGCAAAGAACGAAAGATGGAAAATGACTATGTGAACAGTATTTCCTTCACCATCAAGGAAAACTACCTTGTGCTTTTACTAAGAAAAACAAAGTGTACTTACAGTTGTGAGAGCACTGGGGGATTATCACGGCAATGTTGAAATACTCAAAGCAAATCCCACAGCGCAGCAAATCATCTATTGTCTGCAATGCAAAAGCACATGTGCATCAGCAGGACATCAACAGCACACTCAATGCCTGGCAAGCAACTTCCTCTCTAGTCCCCAAAATGAATTACATAACACTTATTTGTGAGTGATACATATTCAAAATCTGACTATAGACAAATAACAAAGGATCATGACTGAGAAAAGCTTCCCCAGGAATATTCAAGTTTCAGGTTATCCTTCTTGCTTTTTGACAGGTGGAACTGCAGGCTCCTGTGCCACACTGTTAGCCCTTCACAAAGGGCTCCTGCATCCCTGCTCTTCTCCTGCATCCCTGCTCTTCTCCTGCATCCCTGCTCTTCTTTCAGACCCATCCTCTGGCACAGTCACCACTTGGTGGAAGATTTCAACAATTTTTCTCTCTGATGACTCTAGCCTGTGTCAAGTTGACACAAAACCAGCCAGTACAAAAGACTAATAAAGCCAAAGACTTAAAGAGTCTCTAGTAGGGTCTGGTCGATGCACCTGTAAGACCAACACTCGGAGGCTGAGGTAGAATTGAGTGCAAATCGAGATGTGGCTATATAATGAGACCTTATCTCAAACAAAAATAAATAAAAATAGGTAAATACTGAACTATCCAATTAAAATCTTTATTTCGCAATGAGGAGACTAACATCCCAGGTAAGCACACAATACTGAGCTTGAGTCAAGCCAAGGCCGAAATACCCATCCTCCTTGTGGTAGTCTGGTACTTTCTATAGGCACAGGGCAGCCAAATGAGAAAGCCTTCTAAAGCCAGTGTCAGCTTGGACAAAAAGCCCAGCAAAACCAGATTTGTTCTTGCAACGGAAAATCCTTTAATTTAAGAAAGGGACTGATAGTAATGACAGTGGGGTGCTTTATTCTCAAGAAATGGAAGTGTGGGGAGCTAGGGAGGTGGCTAAAGGAGAGTGTCCTTGTCTGGCACTGAAGTGGCCCTGGCTAGCATCCTGACACACACAGAGATGATTTAACATGTAGACCAGGCCAAAGATAGTGACACAGGCTTCTCTGCACTTAGGAGGCAGAGGCAGAAGGATCTCTGTGAGTTCAAGACCAACATCTGGTCTACATAGTTTCAGGGCAGCCAGAGCTAGAGTGAGAGTCTGCTCAAAAAAACAAAAATTTTTAAAAAGAAAAAAAAAAAAAAAAACCCAACCACCGACACCAACAAAGTAGAATATATTCCATATATAAAGAAACTTCTGAAAGGATACAACAAAGTAGTCATCATAGTTACTACTAAATGAGGGACTGGGCAGTGAGAGACATGGCAGAAAGGAGATCTTTTTTATTTTATGTATTTCTTGAACCATATGAATCTGTTACTTAAACACTGTGGAGGCTGAAGAGATGGCTCAGCAGTTAAGAGAACCTGTGTTGGATTCCTGGCACCCACACATGGCTCACGACCATCCAGGACTCCAGCTCCAAGCGAGAGGACACTCTCCTCTGACCTCCATGGGCACCAGGCACGTATGTAGTGCATATACATACAAGTAGGTAAAGCACTCAATGCACAAAATAAAATAAATAATTCTTTAGAATAATCAATGTAAATATAAGCATATACAACCATAGGAGTACATACTTTTAATCTTAGCACTTCAGTGGCAGGAGCAGAAGATCCAAAGTTAGAAGCCAGCTTGGCAGGGCTAGGCAGCAAGCAAGTTTCAAGCCTACCTGCACTACTACATAACGAGCCTGTCATAAAGCCAAACACAAACCAAAAAGTTGTCATTTAGAGTCCATATGAAACATTACATAGCTATAAAAACCTGCTTGTGTTAAGCGGTAGTGGCACATGCCTTTAGTCCCAGCACCTGAAAGGCAGAGGCATTGAGTTCTGTGAGTTCTAGGCTAGCCTGGTCTACAGAGCTAGTTCTGGGATAGACAAGGATTCAACAAAGAAAGCATGTCTCAAAAAAACAACACACACACAAAATAAATAATAATCAATTGTGGAAGGGAAATGTTCAGGTTGTAATGGATGCATTGTTTTTATGAACAGTAAGGAAAAAGCCTACACTTAGAGGACAGAGCTAGTTACTGGACAGCCAAGGCTATTCAAAGAAACCCTGTCTCAAAAAACAACAATTATAAAAGCAAAGAATAACCAACTGTCATAGGGAAACCGTTTAGGTTGTAATAGATACAATGTAAAAGTAAGGGTAAAAACTGCACTCAGCGGACAGAGGCAGGAGGGATACCGAATGACTCTTGGTAGAAAAACAAGCATCAAAACAAAAAACAAGAAATATCCACTGGATGGGCAATGGTGGCACACATCTTTAATCCCAGCACTTGGGAGGCAGAGGCAGGCAAGCAGATCTCGGTGAGTTCAAGGCCAGCCTGGTCTACAGAGCAAGGCTACACAAAGAAACCCTGTCTCAAAAACAATCAATCAAACAAACAAAAAACACATCCCACTAAATGTTATTTAAGAGAGATAATTCAGTATGCAATAATTCCTTAAAATGAAAGGCTAAGCGCTGGGTCTAGGTCCTGGTCTCTCTTTTAAAAAGATTGTGAGCCAGGGATGGGCCCTCAAGTTGCTGGAGCAGGTGGATCTTGAGGCCAGCCTGGTCTACATACTGAACTCCAGGCCAGCCAGGGGCTACAGGGTAACACCTTGCCTCCTAAATTAATAAAGTAAATAAAAGTTAAAGAGAGATGCTTGGGCAAATGGATGTATCTGGAGGACATCATCCTTAGTGAGGTAACCCAATCACAAAAGAAGTCACTTGATACACACTCACTGATAAGTGGATATTAGCCCAGAAACATAGACTACCCAAGATACAATTTGCAAAACACAAGAAAATCCAGATGAACGAAGATCGAAGGGGAAAAGTGAGAAAAGGGAAAAGTGAGAATTCCAGGGCATAGCCTGGAGCGATGCAGGCGTTTGGACCCCTTGGCTCCCAGGAGACAAGAAGACACTTCATTCCTTCTTAGAATAGAGAACAAAACACCCATGAAAGAAGTTACAGAGACAAAGATTAGAGCTAAGATGAAAGGATGGACCATCCAGAGACTACCCCACCCGGGGATCAATCCCATAATCAGCCACCAAACCCAGACACTATTGCATATGCCAGCAAGATTTTGCTGAAAAGACCTTGATATAACTATCTCGAGTGAGGCTATGCCAGTGCCTGGCAAATACAGAAGGGGATGCTAAGAGTCATCTATAGGATGAAACACAGGGCCCCCAGTGGAGGAGCTAGAGAAATTACCCAAGGAGCTGAAAGGGTCTATAACCCTTTAGGTGGAACAACAATATGAACCCCAGAGCCCTACCCCTTGGTCTTACACACTTTATACACCCCAGTACAGGGAATGCCAGGGCCAAGAAGTGGGAGTGGGCGGGTAGGGGAGGAGGGTGGGGGAGGGTATAGGGAACTTTCGGGATAGCATTTGAAATGTAAATAAAGAAAATATCTAACAAAGGATGACAAAATCAAAAATAAATAAATAAATAAATAAATAAATAAAGAGATGCGTCATTATTGAGTCATGTAGGGCACATTAGGCAGGGAAACCGGATGCAGTGTGTTAAGAACGAGGAGTACTTCTGGACCACAGACAGAAATGGAAAACCATGGTAAGCAGGCCCTCTGTTATGTCATCCGATGTAACGTCCACACAAATTACGAGTGGTGTCACTGTTAACACAGGAGTTCTCATAGGATGAGCTGTCACCATCGTTGACACTACGTTTTCAGGGACTTGATCCCGGTGACGCGGTGATTGTGACAGAAACCCAAAACAGCCGGTTCGTTAGGGCAGGCACCTTGGGCTGACTGCGCAGGACCGCGGCGCGTTCCCGGACCGTCTCGGGGGGTTGGAAACTGAGGCCCGGCGTCGCGAGGCCAGCCAGAGTAGGGCCGAGGCGGGGACGCGCGGACCGGGGTGCCCCGTTCGCACCGACGACGTCCGCGCCCCAGCCTTCCGGGGACACTCACCTTCATCACCGCCAACCCCGGAGGCCATTGCGGCTCGGCCAGGACCTCCATGGTCGTACCTGAAGAGACCGCCAGCTACCGGCCCGCCACGCAGCTCCTCTACTCGAAATTCCCCGCGCTACACCGTACGTCAGCTACGTGCGGCGCGCTCGCGGCGAGCGCACGGCATGCTGGGAGCTGTAGTTCTCGTGCGTTGGGCGTCAGCGGCTTCGGAAGACCGAAGGGGAAAAGTGAGAATTCCAGGGCGTAGCCTGGAGCGATGCAGTTGTTTGAACTCCTTGGATCCCAGGAGACAAGAAGATAATTGAAAGATTAAAGGCAGTTTTAATCTGTCTTGTAAAATTAATAAACAGAAGATTCCGGGAGGTGATTGACTATTAGGCAAAAGACAGAAACCAAATGAAGCCGAAGCCTTGGTAGAGAGTTCAAGGTCTAGGCTCATATCTTCTCCCTTCAGGTCGTATTCTCTGGTTGCTATAGAGATCTGTCTTGCTCCTTGCAAATATCTAAAGTAACACATCTGTCTCAACTCCTCTTTCTGTAAACATCCACGAGAGCCACATAGAGCCTCTGTTTTTCCGAGGTAACCATGGCTAATATTGGCACTTCGTTCTCAGATAGTCCCCATGAATAAGAACCAGTGTTAGCAAAGGGCATTTTTAAATCAGTTTAACAGGAATCCGCATTCTTTTTTATCAAATGACTCCAACTGCTTGATAGGCTCCTCATTGTCTTCCATCTCCCAGATGATGTCTTATCACCCTGACCTGTCTTCAGCAAGATTCCTTTTAGGCTGATTTAACCAGAGCTCCATTATCTTGATGTGGAATGCTGACCAACACACAGCCAGCCTGGCTACTCAGTTCAGCATTCATCTTCTGCCTTCTGTGGGCCTCCGCTGTACTAGGTCTCAGGGGCCACAAGTTGGTCCATATAACACACAAGACAGAATCCCGAAGCTTGCAGTATCACTGAGACCCAGGTGGCCCACCCATTCACTGATTCAGCATGTATGTTTTGAAGACTTACAATGGACCAGGCATGTGAGCTCTCCTGGGGAGTAGGGGGAGTGATGTGGTTGTTACAGACACTTTACAGGCGTGAAGACTGAGACCCAACAGGTTAGGGCATTATTCTTTTGAGTTTTTATCATGTGAAATGACCTCTATAATCTGAACCAATTAATTTTTCCTAGCCTACACTCACAGATGAACTGTGCAACAATAACACAAACAACATTTAGGTGATAGTTTACTTATTACAGTAATAGCTAACACATATTAGACCACCTGTATTCAAAGCACTACTGTGGCCTTTTTTTTTTTTCCACATCGTGCACTTACTTGGTTTACTCATTATTCAAAGGAAAGAAAAATGGGTAATTAGTGCAGGGCACCTGCAGGTAAGTAGAAGCAGGGCTTGAACTCAGGATGTTGGGGCTTTTGCACATATAAACTACCACAGAATAGTCTCATAAGAGTCTGTCTGGTCAAGGCAGTTTTTTCCACATACAGATACAGAACCAAGTGTGAGAACAGCAAAAGGATTCAGACATTGAATCTAGCAAGCCAGCAACCAGAAGGCAGATTGGATGCAAGGTGGATTCGTACCAACCAATCAGGGGAGAGTACACAAATGAACTCTTAGGTGGAGTTGGGTGCTGTTGGATCATTCTGGGAACATCAGAGGTGCAGGTTGTCATGCGAAGATACAGCAATAACAACAACAAAAAAAAGCAAGTTTGCCGTAGTTATTCCTTTAGGGTCCTCTTCAGATACTGGGCAATTAGGTTAACAAATGACTGGGGAGTGAAAGAGAAATGTGTGAGAAAAGAGGGAAGAATGGGGGAGGGAGGGAGAGAGAGAGAGGGAAGGAAGAGAGAGGGGAAAGGAGGGAGGGACGGAGGGAAGTGAGGAAAGAGAGAAAAGAGGTAGTGCTGGGGAGGCACTCTCTTCTCTGCAGAGCCTCCGGGTCACACCCCAATGCCATTCACCTCAGAACTCTTGCCACCAGCCAGCCACTCAGTGAGATGAAATGAATGGGAAAATCACCAGTGAGCTCACATTCCCAGGTCATCTTTTCCTCCTGAGAGAAATGTTTTTCTCCTGTCCTCTTTAGCAGCACCCAAGGTGCAACACACTATGCCATGTGATCTCTCTGGGCCTAGGGAGGAAAATTCCAGGGAACAAGCAGGTTCTAGAAAGACCACCATGGGCTCAGGTCAATACGCCTCCTCTTTTCCCTCCCTTACACTTCAAGAGCCATTCTCCTGTCTCCTGACAAGCTGCTGTCTGTCTCTGAGAAATGCGCCCTTCTTTTAGATCAATAACGAGCTGTGCCTCTTTATTCAGGAGCAAAAACAAAATGTTCTGTGTTTAAAAAGTGAACGAGAGTCAGAGGATCTCCACAACACTTAGCCCCCAGTGAAGAGACAGGATAGGTTGACTCCATGAAAAACAGATGCCCAGTAAACTTGAATTTCAGATATACAGCAAATAATTTAGAAGTATAGTGTGACACAAATATTACCTATAACATAATTATATTTTAAAAAAATATTCCCTGATGGTCTGAAATTAATGTTTTAACCTGATCATCTGGTGCCTTTATTTGCTAAATCTGACATCCCTAAATCAGGACAATGTCTTCCCAGCTGTCTTAGTTAGGGTTTTACTGCTGTGAACAGACACGATGACCAAGGCAAGTCTTATAAAACAACATTTAATTGAGGCTGGCTTACAGGTTCAGAGGTTCAGTCCATTATCATCAAGGTGGAAACATGGCATTATCCAGGCAGGCATGGCACAGGCAGAGCTGAGAGTTCTACGTCTTCATTCCAAAGGCTGCTAGTGGAAGACTGACTTCGAGGCAACTAAGGTGAGGATCTTATGCCCACACCCACAGTGACACACCTTCTCCAACCAGGTCACACCTATTCTAACAATGCCACACCTCCAAATGGTGCCACTCCCTGGTCCAAGAATATACAAACCATCACACCAGCCAAGTAGGGACCTGTTCTCCACTCACCCTGGATGTCTCATGGTCCTGAGCTCCTGCCTTCATCTCTCCCTTCCATCCCTCTCATTCTAATTCACTTTCTTAAAGAGTTTGGGGTTTTGCCCTCCTTCCTTCCTGTCTTCCTTATCTCTCCCTTCTTCCCTCCGTTTTGGTTTTATTGTTTTATTTTTGGTTTTATTGTTATTTGTCTGTTTGCAGTACTAGGGGTCAAGCCCAGGCTCTGGGGTGAACTAGGCAAGCATTCTACCACAGAGCTACATCCTCAGCTCCTCTACGCTCTCAGCTTCCCTTACTCCTTCTAAGGTTCAGCTATTTTATGTCTGTCTGTGCACCACATGCATGCCTGGTATTTGCAGAGGAAAGAAAGAAAGAAGGAAAAGGAAGGAAGGAAGGAAGGAAGGAAGGAAGGAAGGAAGGAAGGAAGGAAGGAAAAAAAGCAAAGTGCTGAATCCGTGGATCTAGCTAAGGCTGTGAATTACCATGTAGATGCTTGGAATTCAACCACAGGTCCTCTGGAACAGCAGGAAACACTTTTAAACACACCAAGCTAGCACCGGAGGCCCCAGCCTTGTGGTTTTTAAGACAAGGTCTGGCTATGAAAGACCTTGCTTACAAGGACCTGCCAAGTGCTGATGCTCCAAGTTATACGGCCCCACAAGACCCAGCCCCTCCATTCATTTTACTAAACGTGTCCAGCCCCCCCCTGACACCCTTTCCAGGAGCTGTGTACACGAGATGACAAATCAGATATGGTCCCTGATCTTGAAGAGCTGATGCCCGGGGGTTGTAGGAGGGATGGCATAGACAAGGGAGTGTGAAAGAAAGTGAATTTCCTATCGTGGAAAGTGAATACGTTAAAGTCCAGTGGTTCAATGTAGAGTGGGGGAGTGCATAAGAGTTCCTAGCCTTGTCAAAGTGTCCAGATTTGAATCTCTCCACACCTCAATATTCTCATCTGTAAAATGAGCTGATCCGAGATAGCATTTGCATTAAAGGGACTTTTAGTATTGCAGAGGTATTTTAAATTCAAGTGCAAAGCTAACATAGACAACATACATGATTTTAAAATCTGAGAAATAGATATAGCAAATTAACTAAACTACTACCTGCATTATTTTAAAATTTTGAAAATTTCCACCAATATTAGGACGTTTGCTGGCTGCCATCTTACAAATGGCCACACGGGGGCAACAAAGTACCATACAAACTGAGACTGAGCTGGTCAAGCACCCATTAACCCATAATTCATTCATATCTTGTCTTGTCATTTAACTGACTTTAATGAGCTCTGAGTATGTTCGGGACCCTTTTTGGAACCTATAAAAGAAAAAGAATTGAATCGAGGTGTGGTCCACCCTTAACCTCAGCCATCAGGAGGCCAAGGCAGGCAGATCTCTGGGAGTCCAAGGCTAGCTACAGCTACATAGTGATACCTTGCCAAGAAAGAATGAAAGAAGAGGGGAAAGGGAGAGAAGGAGGACTATGCCCCTGCCCCACTCCTGTCCTCCTGAGGTCACGTGTGGAGTTTCTGACAAGCCCCTAAGGCAGGCACTATCACCATATCTGCTTTAGACACGGAGATCCTGGGAAGTTAGAAATGTTTCCTCTTCTGAAATGGTCCCTGAAGAGGAGCTAGGAAAAATATAAGAGACAGAGATCAAGGAAGATTGAAGCAAAATAGTCCTCTGGAAAGGATTCGCACTCAGGACTGCACAGCAGCTGCGGTTGGCTGCACAAGATGAAGCCAGTAAACACCCCAACCTGGAGTGGCATGGTGGTTTGAATGTGTTTGGTTACTAGGAGGTGTGACCTTGTTGGAGTGCATGTGGCCTTTGTTGCAGGAAGTGTATCACCATGGAGGTGAGCAATGAGACCCTCTTCCTAGCTGTCTGAAGTCAATCTTCTCCTTTTTGCCTTCAAAACAAGATGTAGAACTCTCAGCTCCTCCAGTGCCATGCTTGCCTGGATGTTGCTGTGCTTCCGGCCATGATGATGATGGACCGAACGTCTGGACCTGTAAGCCGGGGCCAATTAAATGTTGAACTTTTTAAGAGTTGCCCTGGCCATGGTGTGTCTTCACAGCAATGGAAACTCAAACTAAGACGGAAGTTGGTCCCTGGGACTGGGGTGTTGCTGTGATGGGCCTGACCATGTTTTTGTTTGGAGCGATGTGGATTTGGGGACTTTGAATTTGGAAAGCCACAGAATGCTTTAAGTAGGACTTGATGGGCCATCCCAGTAGGACTATGGCAGACATTGGTGCTGAGGGTGATTTGAACTCTGGAGATCATTCTTATGATGTTTGGGTGAAGAATGTTGCTGCTTTCTGCCCTTGTCTAAAGAGTCTGCCTGAGGCTAAGTTAAAGAGATTTTGGTCAATTGCATTGACAAAGGAAGTCTCAGAAAAGCCCAGCACAGACTGTGCCCTCTGGTTTACTCTCATGAAGAGAGTTTTGATCAAGCATAGCAAGCTTAGGCAATGAAGAAGTTGGAAACAGAAAGCTGATGAAGATGTAATAGAACAGGGGGCCATGTTCTAGCCCTAGCAAGCAGCAGATCTCAGCAACTTTAGCCATGTGGCTCTGGCTTTAGAGTTAAGAATAGAAGGGGCTACTGGCATAATTGATGCTGGTTAGCTGGAGCTAAGAAATTAGTGGTGATTAAGAAGAGACCAGCATCGTTGAAATGAAATATTCTGACAAGTGTCTTCTGAGAGCACAAAGAAGCTGTGTTCCAGAAATAGTCAAAGTTGTACTTCATGCTGCAGCATGGTAATGTGTAAGAGTCACCCAGGGGGTACTGGTTTTGAAGACATGAAGGGGTCATGGAGAGCAGCTGAGGCTCAGCACTGTGAGAGGCCAGGGAAGGCCGTTGGTGAAGGTGCAGCCTCAGTTGCAGTTGACAGCCCAGGACTTAAGGGGTCATGCAAAGGACACTTGGCACCATGAAGAGAGTTTTTGAGATGTTATGGGTGAAGCCTAGTTGCAGTAAAATACCACAGTGAATTGGAGGTGCCAATTCCATGGGATGATCACCAAGAATAGCAGCAGCAGTGCAGTGGAGTCAAGCAGAGTGCTACAGAGGGCAGAGCTGGAGAAGTGGCACAGCCCTTTGGAGAAGCCCAGAAGATCATACGTGGATCCAAGACACTGGAACAAGAAGCTGTAAAGTTGAAGTTGCCTTGAATACCTCAATATGTTAGAGATGTCAGAGGCATGGGATAACTGCCGAGGGAAGCCGCTAACAGGGAGTGGAACCTGCTCAGGAGAATCAAGTTTGTTGCTGCTGAATGACAGATCTGTGTGTTGGCATTAAACACGGGTGAAAGGACGAAAGCCTCCTCCAGTGCCATGCCGGCCTGGATGCTGCCATGCTTCTCACCACGATGGTAATGGAATGAAGACAAACTACGACAAGCAGGGAAGGCTCCTTCCTGACTGAGAAGCCATGGGCAGTTGATAGCTTTGTGAGGAGAAAGAGTTGGCTTTACTTATGGGTGTAGCCCCCGTGAGTCAACCATGCTCTAGAGGATGGCCCTACCCAAGAGTACAACACAAATTGGACCTGGTGGGTTATTTTTAAAAGGAGTGGGCCATGAAAGTAGGTAGTTAAGTGGGGGAGAATGAGGGTGTGGATATGATCAAAATACACTGTGTGCATTAAAAATCTCAAAGAATAAAACTTCTGATATTTTTTAAAAGACTTTTCTAGTGGCTTCCCAGGAACGAGGGAAACTAGGACCTAGACTCTTGGAGATCCATTAGGATGTGCTCCACTTTTAGGATGTGTTTCTAAAGGGTCCTAAGGTGAGGCTATTAGCACACTCCCTGGGGTTTGCCTGGCATCACAGTTCTAAGGACGAAACCCATCTTTCTTGAAAAAAAAAAAAAATCCTAGTTATATTGATGTGGTCAACAAAAACAGACTGGAACCTCTAGCTCAAGAATGATAGTAATCTGACCTCTGACCCATCTGCTACTTAATGATTGGTCCACAGAAGCATGTGATCATGATTGACCAATCAGAGACAATCTTGGGATTTGTGGTCAAGAACTGAGGAAGAGGTAGGCTTTTTCCTGCTAAGGTGGCTAAGTGCTAAGGTGGAAGGTTAGGATTCCTTTGGGCCGTCTTTGCCAACACTTGGGAAGGAGCAGGCTGGGTGAATGGGCCATATGTAGGATGAGACACGAAGGTGGACAGCCCAAACTTGCTGACATCTTGGTCCTCCCTCATCTCCCCTTCCTCAACACACTTCTGCCTCAGAAGATGCACCAAGTGCACCTTTTTTGCTTAAACTAGGCCTTGCTGGATTTCGGCCACTTTGAACAAAGTCCTACTTAGTGCATTTCTCAACAGCTTTGAGGCAGCAAGAACCAAGCTATTGCCAGGGGATGAAAGACCTGTGCATCAGTCTAGATAGGATTTACAAGATTAAGAAAATCTTGTTTCATACAGGACAGCCATCTAAAGTGGCCTGGGATGGAAGGTCTGCAGCTTTGCCACATGTGTGAGTCAATGGACCCACAGTGAAGCGTGTGACTCAGTTCCTTGGAGGATGAGATACAGCTACAGCCATCAGAAGAAGCAAAACTAAGAGACTGAAAAATCATTTCTCCTGGGTTGTGTGTGTGTGTGTGTGTGTGTGTGTGTGTGTGTGTGTGTGTGTGTTGTTGGTTATGGGTTGGGTTAGTTTTGTAAGACAGAGTCTCTCTTTATAACTTAGGCAGGACTAGAGCACGCTATGTGAGTTTGAGGGCATCCTCTTTCTCCCTCAGTCTCTCAGGTGCTCAGATTTCAGGTGTGAGCCAGACTTCTGCCTAGAGACAGTGTGGAGAAAATAGACAAATCCCCAGATTTACCTTCTATGTTGAAGGAAGAAACAATACAACAAAATCATTCTTTTTTTTCTTTTTTTTTTTTTTTTCGAGACAGGGTTTCTCTGTGTAGCCCTGGCTGTCCTGAAACTCACTTTGTAGACCAGGCTGGTCTCAAACTCAGAAATCCGCCTGCCTCTGCCTCCCGAGTGCTGGGATTAAAGGCGTGCGCCAACATCACTCCTATGGTAACTAATGAAAAGAATAGAGCCTGTCGCCGGCTGGTGACTGGGGAAAGGGCCTCCCTTGGCAAAGTAGGCAGACAGGCTCTCTGAGGCAGTGACTAGAGGCTGAGGGCAGAGTCCCTGAGAAAGAGTGCCCCAGGCCAAGGACTGTGCCAGAGCAGAGGCTGCATTGAGCTAAGAGGGACAAAGACTTATGTGGAGAGTGGCTGGGAGATTTAGAGAGAGGTTGGAGAGACAAGCTGATTGAATTAGGGTTTCTATTGCTATGATAAATGCTGTGACCAAAAGCAAACTCGGGGAAGAAATAGTTTATTTCATCTTACACTCTTTGGTCACACTCTATCCCTGAGGGAAGTCAGGGCAGGAACTCAAGGCAGGAACCTAGAAGCAGAAACTGAGACAGAAGCCATGGAGGCATACTGCTGACTGGCTTTCTCCTATGGCTTGCTCAGCCTTCTTTATTACAACACCCAGGACCATCAGCCCAGGAATAGCACAGCCCACAGCAATCATTAACCAAGAAAATGCACCACAGGCTAATCTATCTAGTAGGGCATTTTCTCAATTGATGGTCCCTCTTTCTTAATGACTCTAGTTTGTATCAAGTTGGCATAGAACTATCAAGCACACGTATCTTTGGTCCAAGAAGAGTTGTATCCTCTGCTAAGCTCTGGCCACATGATCTTGTTTGGTTCTCAGCTCTGAGGGAGAAAGGCCAAGACCAGCTCCAGAGTGATACCGCCTGAGTCTGTCACCAACCCTGTGCTTCTTTATAGAGGCCTTTCACCCTCTCCAGGCTGCTTATTCATTGATTGAGTCAGAGAAATAGTGGCACCTGCTGCCTTGCAGGCTAGATGAAAGGATTACTTAGTTAGCTTTGGGCTGTGAAGAGAACACAGTAAGGCTCAAATCGTCAACTACAACCATTCCTTTTCCCCTTTCCTTTCTCATTTTAATCAATTACTTATTTACAGGGTTATGACTTAGCGTGCCACCACATGTGCCTAGAGATTGGAGGACAACTTTGGAGAATCATGATTTTTCTCTTTTGGCCATGTGGGTCCTGGGGAGTCCAACTTAGGTAGTCAGGGCCTTTAGCTGCTGAGCCATTGTTCTGGTCCCTTCTTTGTCCTTTTAATTACAAGATACAGATGCCTACTTAAGTTATAACAAGTTATATCAAGAAGAGGAGGGTGAGGTCTCTCCGAGGATTTCAGGGCAGTGGGGTGGCTACACGCGGTTTGTTTTCATGCCAGGTCCACATGACTTTGCTCTCAGAGATGCTGGTCTCCACCATGGCCTTCCTACAACCCTCATTTTGTAACTTCTGCTAACACTTCCCTTAAAAAGCCATCTATTGGCTCAACTCACTAAGGGCCAGGAAAGAGAGACCTTCAATTGAGAAAAGTCCCCTACCAGATTGGCCACTGGGCAAACCTGTGGTGCATTTTCTTGATTAATGATTTACGTGGGCTGTACTACTCCTGGGCCACATCTCACCCCTCATGACTTCAGTCTCTTGTTGTCCATAAATCCCACCTCCCCACCCCTGACCTTGTCATTGTGGTCTTTTATCTTTTGTTCTTCCTGCTAACCTCCCAGGGTTTTGCAACTTCTGCTAAAACTTCCTTTAAAAGCCATCTATTGGCTCAACTCACTAAGGACCAGAGTTACTATCCTATCAGCCATACTTCCCTTTGGGTCAGTGGCCATCTATGGCTCAGTCCATTGGGGAAGGAGATAAGGCCGATACTGAGAGCATTCTCCAAAGTCACTGGGGTATCAGGCTACGCCCTTTAAAAAGCATGCTGGGCAGAGCAGGGATGATTGACGTTCCTTCTGGGATTCTGCAGCCTCTGCCCATACCTCAAGTGGAAACTCAGAGCAGGAAGCAGTAATAATCAGCCTGCCTAGTCTCTTGTCTTAGAGGTAAGGAAGCTGGGGCTGGCCTGGCAAGAGACTTACTCCAGTTAGTGGCCAGTGGAAATGGTGGAATTTCTTTTATTTCTTTTTTTAAAAAAAAAAAAGATTTATTCATTTATTTTATGTATGTGAGTGCACTACAGCTGTCTTCAGACACACCAGAAGAGGGCATCAGATCCCATTACAGATGGTTGTGAGCCACCATGTGGTTGCTGGCAATTGAACTCAGGACCTCTGAGCCGTCTCTCCAGCCCTGAAGTAGTGGAATTTCAACTAAAGTTTTTCCTTTGAAGTAAGTGTGAAGTAGCCAATCATTAGAAGTCCCCCAGCTTGTTCTTCCTTTCCATAGAGCAGCAATGAGGCAGGTGACATTTGGATAGACTGTGGGTGTTACAGGTTGTCCTTTCAAATGGCTTTGTGAGACACACACAGCCGCTTCGTAGCCACAGGTTCCTAACAAAGGTAGGCTGTAGTATGTTATGTGCCGCATGCCAAGGTCACTCACTGATGTCCGTCAAAGCTGAGATTTACATTCAGAACCTTTGCATATGTATTCTTGATAGAATCTCATCAATCTGCATGCAGGGGCTGTAGAAAAGTGGAGTGGGTATGTTTGGTGTACGTGTGAGAGAGGACTGAGGGCTGAGGGCGACAAGTGTCAGGAGAGCCAGAGGCCTCTTTTCTCCCTATTCCAGTTAGGTTTTTCTCTTAGTCAGGGTTTTTATCCCTGCGCAAACATCATGACCAAGAAACAAGTTGGGGAGGAAAGAGTTTATTCATCTTACACTTCCACATTGCTGTTCATCACTAAAGGAAATCAGAACTGGAACTCAAGCAGGTCAGGAAGCAGGAGCTGATGCAGAGGCCATGGAGGGATGTTTCTTACTGGCTTGCTTCCCCTGGCTTGCTCAGCCTGCTCTCTTATAGAACCCAAGACTACCAGCCCAGGGATGGCACCACCCACAAGGGGCCCTTCCCCCTGTCACTAATTGAAAAAATGCCCCACAGCTGGATCTCATGGAGGCACTTCTGCAACTGGAGCTGCTTTCTCTGTGATAACTCCAGCCTGTGTCAAGTTGACACACAAAACCAGCCAGTACAGGTTTGGTTTTGTTTGTTTTTTGTCAACTTTTGTCAACTTTTGTCAACATAAGCGAGAGTTACCTGGGAAGAGGGAAGCCGACGGAGGCAGCCTGTAGGGCAGTCTATAAGGCATTTTCTTGATTAAGGATTGATTTAGGAGGACCCAGCCCACTGGGGAGGAGCCACCCCTGGGCAGGTGGTCCTGGTTTATATAAGGAAAGTAGTTGTGCTAGGACATGTCCTCCACCTGGACTCGAGACTTGGGTCTGAATCCTCTCCTGCCTTTAGCCTCCTGTCTCTTAGATTTACTATCCTACCTAATGCAAACCTATAGGCTCGGTGGAGAGCCAGATTAGAAAAAAAAAGAGAGAGAGAGAACAGAAAGTGTTCCTGCAGTAGTAAAGGCCAACATGGCACAAATGTAGAGAGTTCATTAGAATTGTTCTCAATATCAGCATTTAATGGAAATCAATCAATGATAGATCTATTCCCCCAAGAAGAAGCTGGGACAGACTTAACTCCTTACGTGGCTGTCAAGAGTAACCAGACCTCCCAACGATCAGGCATGTGGTAATCACAGAATCCTGGGAACTGTGTCCTGCAGCAAGCGGGGCAGCAGGAATGACACTGAGGAATCCTAGTGGAGAGCGCCAGTCCCCTCGACTGCAAAGCAGAGGGACAGAATTTACCATGGTGGGTACTCGATGGTGGGTACTCGGATGGACCCAGAGCATGTGAAGCACTCCGCACACAGCACACACTTGATGGATGGCATCATTGGTAGGTGGGAAAGTTTAGTGTATTTGACTGAGCATGGTGTAACATAGCAGTTAGTGACTGCTGTGTAAGCGCTACCCTCGCATTGAGTGGAACTGAAAACCATCACTGTTTCTTATTACTCACAGACCCCCCAGGGTATGCACATCCCCTCTCCTAATCTCTTATGGGAAGCTATTCTTTGCTGGTACAGTCTGAAGAGGGATGGCAGTACCCTTGTAACTAAGGGTCATATCTATTCCTACTTATAGTTGTCCGCCCAACTGGAGCTACTTTAGGCTTGGCCTCTGCCTCAATTTTAAGGATGGACGATCAGTCAGTCTCAAGATGTTTGCTCTCCTGAGGCTGAGATGGTGCAGGTAGTGCAAACTTTTAGCATCATCCAGTATCCGTTATATGAGACAGGTTGTGGTGAGAAACAGCCCAAAGAAATGACTTGAGAATAGGCCAAAACAATGCTTATCTCATCCTTGCCTCAATCCAAACTTGAAGACAGTCCCAGTCTGGGGCGTCTAATATGGGAGGCTAACACATTCTCTTGCTTGGGGCTGCATGGGTTGGAGAGTTTTGCCATTCACAAACCAATTTCTTAAACAGATTTGAGTCTGAAGTAAACATTTCAGCTATACATTGTGTGTCCTTGCCAGTCAAGCAGTCAGACAGCTAAGTTTGCCCCTTAGTGCAAAATGTGTGCCTCAGAGTTAGAGGTGCAGTTCTATTATCTGTTAACTTGGAACTGACTGGTTGGTGATCATTTTATATAATCAGGCTGTGAGTGGCTTCAGAGCTGGAGGATAGAGACTGGGTCTCATCTGCCTGTGTCCCCAGCAGCTAACTTGGGGCCAGGCACATAAAAAGATACTTGTTGGATGACAGGCTTCTAATTTGGGGTTCCAAGATGAGCATGGTTTCTATGACAGGTAAATGGATTGTGGAATGTGTATTAAAAGGTAGACTTCTAGAAGGTTCCATAGCCGAAGAGCCTGGCTTAGCAGAAGTCATCACACAGTGGGTTGTGGGAAAGACCCATGCACAGAGACTTACATGAAGATCCACCAGAGGGCGCTTCAGGCCCTGAAGTCTGCAGCAGATGGCTAAAAGACACTTCCTAGATAAGGACACCTGACCCAGCCTTGGGGCCATGAGGATACAGTGAAAGGAGGCGTGAGGCACATGAAAAGAGCACGACTTGGCAAACAGGTGGTTCAAATCCCCACTCCTCCACTTCTGCAGCTAACCTTTGTTGTGCAAACCACTGCTCTTTTAACTGCTTCTGTTTCCTCTCTTCTCCTGAGAGTTGGGCATATCCAAAGGTGTCAAAACTTTCTCTAATTCATCACTTTGTCACTCAGTTAGACATCACTTTCAAACAGGTGCCCCCTCCTACAAACTAACTTTCATTGTTTGGGAGTAAAGGTGTGTACTAAGGTCCTGTCTGTGTGTCGTCTGTATTCCAGCCAGAGGGATTAAAGGTGAGTGGTAAGGGCTGAGCCGCACCACAGCTGGAGGGAAAGAGAGTTCTTCATTCTTCAGTAAAGAACACAACGTTGGTGTTCACAAAGCGATCAGATATCCTGCAACACTAGAGTGTTTTCAGGGAGTCTGATGGAAGAGGTGTACAGACAGAGTGGATTGAGGGAGAAGGCGGCCACTCCCCTCCGTGTGTCCTTAACGCTTGCAAACAACCAACAGAATACGTTTGAGAAAAAGTTAAGCTGTTTTATTTCACAGGATAGCTCCACATCAAACCAGCAGGCACCATCAGAATACGCAACAGAGGATCCAATCAGACACTCTATAGGACGGGCATTTTGGTCATAAGGTAGAGAAATGATACCCAGAAGCGGGCGACAGTTAGCATCACATGGGGACAGGCAACCAGCAGTTTCCTAGGGTGGTTTCGGTTTGTTTTTCCTGTCATAATTTGGGGGAAGAAAGAAAGCAAAGCAAACAAAATAGGCCAGCCACTCTGAAGCAATCAGAAGCAAACCTATTGCCAAACCATGTAAACAGTCACACTGCCTGGAACGAGGGCCTGGGCAGCCAGCAGGGCTAGCCTCGACCCACTTCCATCTAGGGAAGGAAAGTGCAATCTAGCGGTTCCACTTCAAGGAACAGCTTTGTGATTTTGCCTGGGACAGTTTGCACAGAAAGGAGTTGTCAGCAAAGGACTGCAATAGCCATTTGGCCAGTCCCAAAGGATGGGACAAGAGTATGCTGGCAGATCAACTTTAAGAGAGGCCAGGAGGTCTCGGACTGACAGTGAAATCCCTTCTGGCAGTTCCCATGGGTAGCTTGGAGTATGTGAAATTCTCCACTTGGAATTCATCTCAAGTGGAGAAGAGACCCCAGAGAACCACAGGGAAGTGGACACAAACTGACAGCATTAGCTCTGCACAGCAGAAAATCAGCTAAGCAATGCCTTGGTTCACCCCTTTCTGCCTTTTCCTCCCCTGTCACGCCTTTCCCTCCCAGTACGACAGGACCCACTACCACAGCTAGAAATGACACCCCACTCTACCCCTTTCTGGGTTTTTCGGAAGAATGAGGCGTTTGCTCTAGTGTGGAACCATCTGGAAGAGGAGAAGTTAGAAACAGAAAGGCTGAGAGGGAGGGCTGTTGTGTTAGTCCTTGGAGAGTTTTCCAGCACTCGTTCCAAATGGATGGGCGCTGGCCACTCAACGACGACCAAGTACCAAGTCACGATATGTCCTCTGCATCCATGCCTCCTGAATAAGAAAGGGATGACCCAACAAGGCACCTCAGGAGATGCCAAGGAAGGGAACATCTGGACAGGCTTCTCTCCCACCAGCTCCCCTTGCGTACCACACACCAGTCTAAAGTGTTTATAAGGCAGATCTCTGAACTGCTGGTTCCAGCCAGTAGCCAATGGATGGCTCCATTTCCCTGTGTCTCTTCCCACTCCGATTTGATTTCTTCATTGGATATAAACCTTTCCATTCCTTAGGAATCCGTTTCACTCCTGACCCCTGGTTTAGTGACTTCAGAGAAAAGACTCCCTCATCTTAATTCCCACGCCCACAATTCCCTCCGGTGGTGTGCTCTGTCCGGGGTTCAAAAGGCGCTTCAAGGTGAGAAGTTAGCACTGAAGAGAAGGAAAGACGACAGTTGTTCACAGGATCCCACAGCTCAGAGCAGCTCGACGAGGAAAAGAGGAGGGCAGGGAGGGCCAGTGGGGTTGGAAGCTCGGCTTGTTCTCAAATTGATCGGAGAAAGGTCTTTAGTGGCAACCGGGCCACACAGTGCCCAGGAAACTAGACCAGGAATTAATTGTCTTTGGTCAGTTTTAATTAAATGAACATCTTGCTGGTTCATTCCTAAAACAGACTGAACACTGGTTATACATAAAGACAAAAGGCTTGACCTCGGGGGTAAGTTGGAGGTTAAGAAATCATTCCATGAAGCCAAAATAAATTTTTTTTTAAATGCCCGTTATAAACTAACTGATCAGTACAGCTCTCAATAATGGTGATGGACATTGGTAGACGCCACTTCCCCTTGTACGCTTGGCTATATTGAGGACTACTAACTATGTTACTACACCCCCCCCACCCCAATCACTGTACAATTAGGTTTCTGGTATTTGTTTTTACATCGATCTATCTACTAGGTGCAAAGATTTGGTGAGTGGTAATGGCTATAATGTAATTGTAGCCTTCACTTAAAAAAAAATTACAGTTTCACATTTTAACAGTTACTTTCCAGCATTTAACAAATACAGCAATATATAATGGACTAAAAACAGGCAGGAGTCGGAAGGGAGATGCTCACACTAGATAGACACTGATGGGACTGAGTTGGGACTGAGTTGGGACCTGGGGGTGGCTGAGACATGCAAGGGGACCAGATGAAGAAAGTGTGTTGGGATGGGGTGGACAGTGCATTTCCATTGTTCTGCATCAAAGCTCAGATTGGGGGTTGGAAGAGCTGGGGACTCATCTGCCATCTGTGTGTGTGTGCTTCCCTAAATGTGAATTCATCAGCCACTTGCCAATGGGGGAAAGATAGATGCTTAAGGAAAACAGCTGAGGCTCTGCTCTTGGGACATTTGGGGAGAGGCAGTAAGGAAAATGAAATAAGTCAACCCAGAGACAAATCTGCACAGCGTAACTGGCAATAGGTGCGTCAGGTTATAGATTTGTAAACTCAATTTTGCTTCTATCTGGTACATCCAGGCAGAGAATATTGCATTTTTGTCCTGGGAGGTGAGTGGACTTAAAAATCTGGAAATAGCCCTGGGATACGAAAGAGAAGTCTTATCTCCCGGATGCATAGCAGAGATAGCAGATTCCTGGAAATGAGGGCTTCCTGAGCCTGATGCAGCCCACTAGGCCATCTGGCATATCTTGTGCAGGTCCCAGCCCACCACCCCCATAGGCCTTACTGTCTTCATCTATAAAATGGAGATATCTTTATGTGCTCAAAAACAGAGGGCCCATCACAGCAGGAGTTGAGTGGGAAGGGAGGCTTGATGGCTTGGTCATCTTCCTGGCATTCTCATTTGGAGCCCATTCTTGATTCCACAGTGTACTCAGTGCTGATCCTACAGGCAAGGCAGAATGGGTGCTCCTCCTCATACCCAAGGACCAGTGACTCACTAGGTCCCTCCCTGGGGAAGCAGTCAAGATACCTTTAAGTGGAGGACCCAAGAAATGGTGGAAGCAAACCCAAAGGGAAGAAATGCCAAGGATGGCACGTCAAAGCATCTGTAGGTGACAGGAGTGGTGTAGCCATGGGTCTCACGGCTCCTGTGGGGGCTGTGACTCAGATTCCGGATTTTGGATTGTAAAACTTGGAGGTAGGCAGAGAATCAGCCAGTGTGTGTGTGTGTGTGTGTGTGTGTGTGTGTG
>LR750150.1:616090-642332 GCA_902729485.2 Mus minutoides | reverse complement strand
AGAAGGCTGTTGTGACACTACAGAATCACGTACCTTGTTTCTACCACCATGTTTGTCTACGTTAACTGCTTTAGAAGGAATGGAAGAAGGGGAGGGGAAGGGAGGGTGGGGAGCACTGCCATTTTCATAGGATCCCAGCCTACGTTGCCTCCTAGCACGGTCTTCCTAGGATGGAGGCCAAGGGCTGATTGGGCACTGGAGGCTCCAGCGGGGGGCAGAGTGTGGACGGCTCTCTAACAGACATGGTGTGACCGAACACCTCCTTGCCCATTTAGTTCCAAATCTGACAAAGCATAATCAGTAGAACGAGGAGGAAAAAAAAAACCATTAAATATTTTGAAGATGAGAGAAGTAAAACTTGTGTAGTCAGCACAGATTTGTCCCTACAGCACGGGTAGGGTTTGAACTCCTCCATACTACTGTTTGGGATTTTGTTTGTTTCCACCTGTTCTTACCCCCAACCACAGCATCTCACCATCCTGATTCCGCATACAAACTCAAGGGTCTTCACACCAACTCCCCCTGTGCCTTTTCTGGGTTTAGTTGACTTTCAGCCTCCCGGTGACAGGACAGGGTCTCTAGAGGGGTGAGTGAAGGGTTTTCTATGAAGGGTTCCCCACCTTTTGGGGCAGCCTGCTTGGGGGTACTGCCTGCCCCACCCTTCCTTTGAGGGGCAGACTGTTCTGGAAGGCCACGACTTCTGGAGACAGCTGGAGACTGTTTCTGGTTTTGTGTCTCTGCAGGTTAGTGGTATATTGCTTCGTTCGCAGTTACTGTGGGGCCTCTAAGTTCTCCCAGAGAAGTCCCTGCAAATCCCACCTAGTAAGAGTGGGAGATGTTTGGTGGCATGGGTCTGAGGTAAATCTAAGTTTCATAAAAAGAAAAAAAAAGGAGCGTCTATATACAGTTAGCATGTGTGTATGTCCAGCTCTCTAGTATATGTATATAGATGCATAAATATATATATATACACACACCTACAGACACATACGTACACATATGCGTATATATGCATGTATTTATATATACACACACATATATACGTATGTAGAGAATATCGAGAGAATAATTTTCCAGTGACAATATGAGAAGCTGGTAAGCATCTGCCTCAATCTTAGGAAACACTGTCCTTGGGACTGATCTTGCTCCAGCATTCCTTGGCATGTCTGTTTGCCCACAAGAGGTCTGTGGCATTCACATGGCTGAGTGGGAGTCGCAGCTAACGCCTGGGCCTCTGCTCTCCACAGACATACACCCTCCCAGGCTGACCTTCCAGGAGCTGCCCTCAAGGCCAGGAGATCCCTGGGAAGCTAGTGGAAGCCACTGAGGCCACCCTAGGCCTTGGTGTGCTGCAGTGGGCCACGGCAGTGTCACCGGTCCTGCAGGTCACATGGTGCCAGACTTGTCCGAGGAGCTATTAGGGAACATCTTCTCCGTAGGCGTCACTGCCGGGCTGCCCACCCCTGAGCTGCTGCTACTGCTGGATCGGTGCTGGACCACAGGTCTGACAGGACGCATGGGGGGTGGACGCAGCTGGGCACCAGCCAGGCGAGCCGACAGGGCTGGCTTGAAGGTGGTCATCATCTCGGTCGATGAGCTGCTGCTTCGGCGCATAGCAGCATCAGGGTCTCGGATGACAATGGTGTGCAGGGGGCTGGCGGGCTCTGAGCTGATGGGGCCTGGTGGATTCTTCAGGGGCTCCAGGGTGTCCAGCACCACATCTGGTGCCTGCTTGACGGTGTTCTGTCTCTCAAGTTCCCGCAACTCATGCAGAGCGGTGCTCATGGTCTTCTCGATGTCCTGGGGGGGGGGGCAGAGAGAGCTCTGGTCAGCACAGTGTCTTCAGAACTGCTAGCCAGTTCAAGACCTTCCAGAGGAGGTTTTCTGGAAGCCCTATGGCCCAGAGGGAGATCAGACCCCCAAGGGCGTCTTGTAACCAATCAGTGTGAGCATTCCCTGTACCTGCCCTGAATAGGAAGTCACCTTCATAAAGGCAGATCAAGTTTTTCAACATCCAGTCAAAAAACTGACTCTACTACCGCATTGCTATGGGACTGCATTGACCTTTCTGAGCCTGAGAATTCTCACTGGCAAATTGCAGACAATTAGAATCCCTACCTCAGAGGGATTCTAAGGATAAAATGATCCGGACCTTGCATGGCACCAGGCACATAGCAAGCACTCAGAAACAGTAACAGTCCCCGCTGCAATGATACCTAATGCTGAACACTTAAACGAAAGCTTTGAATAATTTATCGATAAGGTTGGGACAACTGTGACACGCATAAGGAAACTGAAGCTCGGTCTAGTCAAGTCCCTTGCCTAGGGTCTCACAGCTAAATAACAAGACAATCAATGCAAGTCAGAACCCGGGCAGTCTGGCTCCAGGGGTCTCTGGCCTAGCCGTTGTGTTGTTGTTGTTTTGTTTTGTTTTGCTAAAAGTCCTTCGACTTAGAGGTAGAAAGATGGCTTAGTGGTTAAGGAAAAGGGCTACTTTCCCAAAGATCCCAGGTTCAATTCCCAGCACCCACACAGTGGCTTACAACACACTGTACCCCACCTGCCTCTGTGGGCACTGTGCACATGTGGTCTACAGACATCCATGCAGGCAAAACACCCACACATGAAATCAAATGGAAAAATATACATTACGTTTTAACACATATGGATATTGAGAGAATTCATACTCCACCCTACAGAATTATATAACTGTATGCCAGTTTTAAAAGTAAAAAAAAAAAAAAATCCTTGCCCAAAGGGAAATGAATGACTCTCTACAGAACATACACCGTGCATCCTAGAATGACAGGAAGACCACTTTCCTCCCAATATTGTGATCTAAAAGGCTCGTGTGGGGGAAAATGTAAATGGCACATCATTGTCTCTGCAGCCTCATTAAAAAGAGAGTACCTCAGGAGGCAGTGGTGTGGCGCACCTGAGTGAGCTCTTTGTCAACCAATCCAGAGCAGGGCTAGGGCTGAAGGCAGCAGCACTGACCAGAAGCTGAGCTAACTGGGCAGACACCAGCTCGGAACTGCAGCCTGCCCATCTGTTGGAAGCCCACACTTGCTGGAAAAATGCAATGAGAGGATGGACAGGAGGAAGCTCTGCCAACTGCCAGACAGTGGTCACCCAATCCCTCAGAGTTCACGTCCTTGTTCATGGGGCTTTTAATGGGGCTGCCACCGTATCCAGGCTGGTCTGACCCAGAACTCACAGAGGGCACAAAGGACCTGTCTTAAAACCTCCACTTGCAGGTGCCATGTGCAATCTGAGCCATGCTGGCTGCTAAGGGAAGCTTGCTCTTAAGCAGTCTGAGGCCAGCCCTGGAAGAAATGCATGGCTCTGGGGAGACGGATGAGGCTGGGGCCTGGAGATACTGAAGAGGCTTTTATCCACCAGAGTTCTCCATGCTCTCCTTCCTGGAT
This sequence comes from Mus minutoides, assembly GCA_902729485.2. NCBI lineage: Eukaryota > Metazoa > Chordata > Mammalia > Rodentia > Muridae > Mus > Mus minutoides. The sequence goes on along the minus strand of LR750150.1, from coordinate 638,904 downwards.
CTGCAGGCATCCTCCTTCCTGCCAGACTCCAAAGTTTCCCCAACCACCTCACTGTGCAAGTCTATCCCATTTGCTCTCTATATGCCTGCTAGTGACTAAAACCAGTTTTATACCTCCCCTTTATGATTAACCCAAAGGAGTCTTTGGGTTATCCAGAGGCTCAGTTGTAAGTGACTCCGTAGGCAGGGCTCTTCTCCCTATGTATTGTGCAGGGTCACCCCAGCCTCCACAACTGTCCTGGGACTTATTCTCCTATTGTCCCCACAATCCCCTCTGTTTGCTCTAATGTAACAGGAGCTGAAAGATGAAAGTGTCAATCACTAAAATGTAATTTTCTCATCTCCCCATCCCTGGTAGAGTGTGAATGGGAAAGACAGACAGCTCAGCGAAAGGTGGGCTGAAAGGTTTAGGCTGCAGCCTTGCATTAGTCTGATGAGGAATGCATAAGTCTGCCAGGTGAAGCTGCAGAGAGGCACTGGGGACTGAGGGACACCGTGGGGAAGGTCCTCATTTGTCACTTCCTCCCCACTTCAGATGACAGTGTTGCACATTTCCATAGCAGCCTCGTCACCAAAACTTTAATTCTACATTGTTCAGGGCATTTGGAGACCAGAGAATCTAGGGTGAATCCATCTACTATTTGAGGTTCTCCATACCACCTCCCCTTTGACTCAGAGATGGAGTTGAACAACTGGGTAGCTGGCCAGCATCTTCTCGCCTGTTTCCACAGTTTCCCGTGAGCTTCAGTTTCACTTCCACCGGTGAAAAGCACTATCCAGTTAGAGTGGGCGTGCACCCTGACAATATGCATAGGATTGCTGGGTGTATTTCTTAGACTAGGCTGAGGAAGTGCTCCCCAAATAAAACTAAAGAAGTCTGGCGATGGGATACACTCTGTTCTTGCTGGAGATCCACAGTGCACAACAGACGATTGCAAAGCTCTAAAGTGGTGTCTTGGCAATGCACATCTCTACTTAGAGTACCACAGCATAAATGATGCTAACTGCAGAATACCCCTCTCACTCCATTGGCATCTCATAGCAGTCTGTGATGTGTTAGGCACAGTGCTCCAGACTGCATTTAAGCGTCCATGTAAAGGGCCTCGAGCCAGCTTTAGGAAGCTTCTGCCCCATTGTGACTGGCAGAGTCTTTAGAAGATTCTAGGTGCTAGGGTGATGGTTCTCAAGAGATTAGCCTTCAAGGATAGAAGGTCAAGTTGGCTGTCTCCTTTGCAGGGCCCATGCTAAGGTACTGACCCCAAGTACTCTCTGGAAGTAGGCATCAGTACATGAGGTAGAGGCCACGTGTGGAGTAGTTCTAGCTGGTGATGCATTGCTTCTGCTCAGGGGATTCTCTGAGGATCTTCCTTGGACTCTTGTAAGGACACGCTCAGAAGCTCACAGGCTCACCTAAACCCCTTCTGAATGGTACTCAAAGGCCATCAGCACAAGAGATCCCCCCCACCCCCCAGCCTGCAGGATCTCCTGGGCCCTGTTATCCCTTAAGTGGGAGACAACATCGAGAGAGGTGTGTGATGGACAGCTGCCCAAAATTACAGCTAGGGCAATAACAATAACTTCTGGGAATGCAATGTCCAAACTAGACATGACCAGTGACGTGAACTGGTAAACAATGCACGGTGCTGTTCATCTGGCCAGTGGGGGGGTCGGGGTGGGGATCAAACAAAAAACAAAAACAAAATCAAACAAAAAACAAACAAAAACGAACAGGAAGTACTCTGGAAGAGCCTGAGCTATTCTTCCATTCTGCTTCTGCTATTTAGTCCTGCCCATCTCTTGGGTCTCGGGTCATATCCTCCCAGTGCATTACTTCTAAACTGTAGACTCTCAAAATGTGATGCAACCTGTCCCCCCACTTATTAAAGACCCCCCAGCCTAGCTGCCATTTTGGGTTGGCAGTTCTCTTTAACTCAGGTGGGCAGGGCCAAAGTACATCAGGTCTCCACTGTACTTCATTGAAGGTGATGGATGTCAGCCAACAGATGCCCAGTCAAGGTTCATCAATAAATCAATAGAGACATGAACGAAGGATGGATGCAAGCATGGATACATGCATGGATACACGGACTTTATCATAGCATCTCAGGGAGAGGACTGCCATTGCATCAGTCCCATAACCCAGATACCCTCTCTCCGGCCCGGACACTCGGGAGTTCTTCCAGTCTTTCCAAGGGCCATCATAGCTAGTGGCATGGAAAGGAAGCCTACTCACTGTTGTCTGACTGAGTCTCAAGTCCCACCAAGGCCACTCCTGGTCCCCACTCAGCACTTCCCACCCTCTGTCCCACTGGGTGTCTCACTGGCCTAAGTGTCTTCTGTTGGGGCCCTTACTTCTGCCAGGGCCTCAGCCTCCAGGGACTTGTGGTCCCCTAGGCTGCTGTGTCGCGTGGAGCCGCAAGTCGACCTCATGGAGAGCCCTTCTGTCAGCGCCTTCTTGTCAGGGTAGTTGATGCTGCCAGCGCTCCCGAAGGTCGCCATCCTTCTCTTCTCAGGGCTCTCGATCCGTCCCCGGCTGAGGGGGATTTTGTGGGGGCTGCTGGGGCAGGCAGCAGCTCGGGGTGGCGTGTCTATGCTGGGACCCAAGCCCCGGGGTGGGCTGTGTGTGTCGCCCCCACTTCGGCGCCTGGGGATGGCTGCTCCGTCGGACCGTAGTCGCACTCTGTAAAGGAGCCAGAGGCAGGAAGTATGGGGCAGAAGTCAACCCTCGCCAGTCTCAGAATGCACCAGCCAACCCCCATGCTACAGCTACCGGGAATCTAGAGGAGCTAGCACAGTGAAGCCTCATTCAGCCAGAATGGACACTTTAGCGATAAAGGGCGGGCTCAGACCTGTGACACCTCCCCTAAAGGGGAGGAGTAACCTGGTCCAGGGTGGAATGAAGAGTGGGAGAGTGGGAGCCAGGCTGGCCAAGGCAATACTGCAGACCTCTAAGGTCAGGTAGAGTCTAAGGTCAGATCGGGGCAGGAAGATTTCAAACTGGAAATGCTGTGGCCAGCTCTGGTCATATGTAGTCGGAAGCCTTTCAGATTCTAGCTGGTTTGAAACACTGAGGCTTGACTGTACCAAAAGGCCACAGTAAGCACAGGAGGGGGATGTCTAGGAACAAAACACCTGTTCACCATTGTCACCCACCAACCTCCCAGAGCAGGGCTGTCTATACAGCTTTCCCAGATCTTGAGAAACATGTCGTTGAAGAATAAATATGTCATTGTAAACTGTGCCTCTTGTCTACGGGCACCTTGTCCACCTCCAGTGCTCTATTGGTATAAAAGCGTGTGAGCTGCTTATGGGAGTGTTGGGTGGGAGGGCACAAGCCTTTGACCCATGTCTGCCACAGCTTTCCTGTATTCTCCCAAGTCCGTGCTGTGTATCAGCTACATCGATGAACTATCGTCTCTCACCTGCCCACATCTGAGTGCGTTTAAAAATAACTTAAAGATGGCTCTGTCTTATGGAAGTCCCCCAAGATACAGAGGCCTTCATGAGGGGAGGAAAGGCTGGATGGGGATGAGGGTAGGGAAGAATGGGATGCTGGGAATGGACTAAGTTCCATGAGACTGGTGGCAATTCAAACCCTCTGTCCCCAGCAAAGCTAAGCAAGCCTGGAGGTGCCCCAACAGGACCAAAGCACAGGTGTTGGGGAGCAAGAGGCTTCTGAGAAAGAAGAGAAGAAAGATGAGCGAGGGAAGAGGGGAGAGAGGCAGGAGATGGTATGTATGGTCCTCCTAGGAGCAGGGGACCATGTCATCCTCATCGGTGGACCCCAGTCTTTGACTTCTCTGTGGACTCTATCATCCTGCAGTGTCCAAAGCCGAACTGAACAGACTTAGGTCTAAAAAGAGCCATCGGGACCTCAACTAAAATAAATTCTTGAGTATGTTCCCATTGTATGCGGACAAGGGTGGCTTCCAATCTCTGGAAAGATCACATGACCCTTCTGCAGCAGGAGTGGGGTGGGGCACACAGACTTGACATTCCAAGAGAACCCGGGGTTGGGGGGGGTGAGGCAGAGTGACAGGCTGTTAGCTTTCTCTCTGTTCCTGTTCCCAGGAGGACTTGCACAGTGCCCTGCTGATAGAAGGGTCATGTGACGCAGCCCAGCCTCCGCGAAGAAACTGGCAAATCTGCTCCCACCAAACAGGTGGGCGGAGTCGGGTATCAACTTTCACTGGCACAAAAGGAGGTGTGAGCTCTCTGCTTTGGTGGTGTGTTTCAGGGATGGGGGACTGTGGGAGCTGCAGATTTTTAAAAAATATTGTATAACAAATCATCTCCAGCAGAAAGCTGGAAGGATTCGGGAGCTGCTGGAGAAAGGAAGAAAAGCACTAGCCAACTTCTCTCTCTCTCTCTCTCTCTCTCTCTCCCCCTCTCTCTCTCTCTGTGTGTGTGCACGTGCGCACGTGCACGTGTCTGTCTGTCTCTCAGTACTATTATATTAAAATTTCAAGACAGTCTTACAGCTCCGTCTCTCTCTGTCTCTGTCTCTGTCTCTCTCTCTCTTTTAAGACAGTCTTACCATGTGGTCGGGCTGGCCTATGATTATTATTTAAAATAAAAAAAGTTCTACGATCCCAGCATATGTCTTCCTCTGCCTTCTTCGATGTCCCTCCTCTCCCTCCACCTCAAAGCTGGGTGGCTCACACCTAGAATCTTTGGATCCTTCCGGCCAGCCCACACAGCTGTTCCCAGGGTCCTGGCTTATAGGATCAAGGTGCGATAACAGTTTTCTCCTCTCCTTCCTGCCCTCTTGTTTCTCCCAATTCAGACACAAACAAGCAAATGGGTACTAGTGAGACAAAAAAAAAATGAACCCATGTTTCCTACCGGCCCATCACCCCACCAAAGCCGTAATCCGAGATGTGCTCTGTGGGGGACTGGAGGTCATTCTTGGAGGAGGCCTTGTCATCCAGCAGGGGCCCACTGCTGGCCTCGCTGTCAGCCTTTTGGCTCAGGCTATCGGAGAAGGCATCGTCCCTGGGGAGGAGAGAGACTTGAGTTGGAGGTGGTTCCCGTGCTCTGAGGAAGGCCCAGCATGTCCAGAACTCCTCCACAGCTGTCTGCACACACCTACGGCTATACCACAATGGCTCACATAGCCAGGCTCGCTAGCAGGTGGCTCCCTTGTATTCTACCCCTGTATCTTTGTTTCTTTCCCTTTTCCTAGCTTGTTCTCTTAGACCCTTTCAATGATGGAGACAGGTTGAAGAAATGGGGGTTGGGAGTCTGCAAGCTGAGTGTGGGGTACTGAGTGCTGAGTCTCCCAGCATAGGGTACTGTATGCTGAGTTTCCTATCGCTTCATGCAAGGTGGTTCAGAGCCAAGCAAGGGAGGAAGGGCCACTTCAGTCCCTTATCTCTCTATCTGTGGTGCAGGATTCTTGTGAGGTGGCCCATGCTTTTAGGGGTACCCTGTCAGTTTCCCTCTATAGCCTTCTCCTTCCAGTGACTTGCCCTTGCTATCAGAGGTCTGTGGACTCCAGAGCTGCCAGTTGGCCCACTATTACAGCATCCCCTTTCACATTCGCTTGGCCTTGGCCTTTGCACAAGCTGAGAACCTTCTCTTCTGCATCACAACATAGGCTTAGGATTCCATTCCTGTGGAGCTTAGCTCCGTAGCTGCTTCCAGGACAGGCCAGCTCTGCTAAGCCTGTCCATGCTGGAAGGGAATGAGAGAACCCCACACAAAGTTGATTTCTTGAACTTTCTGGGCGGTGCCGGATTCTTAGGATGTGTGGCTTTTTAACTCCTTAAATCGTTAAAAATGACATCTGGTTAAAGGAGAACAGAACGTTTCTTTTTCTCCACCCTCTTTGAAGGTCACATCTGGAGTGAAGGACTAAGCGCCTTTAGGGTTGGTGAGCTGATCACGGGCTACAGGAAAAGCTCAGGATAGGGGAGGGATAGGAGAAAACTATGGGATGCTAATGACCATGGTGGATGATATAACCTAGATGAGGCTCATGGATTTGGAAGGTGACCCCAGACCTAATACTATCTCTGTATCATCGGAAGGATGAGCAACATGCATATTTCTTCTGTGGATTTCCACTTAAAAAAAAAAACATTCTTAGAGATTATCAAACATATTGAATCTGGAAGAACAAATTTCCAGTATTCCCTGTCCACTGCCTATTCCAGACAGCACTAATCCATTCCCTCATTCTTCACAGAAGGCCCCAGTTCTCACTCACATGTCCTGTACAACTATGTACTGATGAGGGATGAGTCCGTCTACACCGTTGTGGCGGCCCTCCCACCAGTCCTCTGAGGCACGGTGATACAGGAGTAGTGAGGCCCCCTTTTTGAAGGATAGTTCACGAGGGGACCGCCCCACATAGTCAAACTTGGCGATGGCCTCGATCTGCTCCACTTCTAGAAGAAAATCAAGAGAAAGAGCATCTGTGAGGTCTTAGGGATGGCCGGTGACTCATGCAGCCTTGGCGTCAGTGAGGAACCATGGGCGGCAGGTTTGATGAACACATGGGCTGGGGCTCAGGACCCCAGTGCACCAGGCTCGGACTCCTTGATCTTAGGCAAGCCATGCCATTTCTCAGAATGTCCACTGAGTACCAGGCTCGGGCCTACAACCTCAACATTCTAGAGCCCAGGGCAGGAAGATTGAGTTTGGGACCAGTATGGGTTACATAATGATGACCTATTAAAAAAAAAAAAAGGTAAATAAACAAACAAATCTAAAATGTCCATAGGGAGCTAGCAGGCCAGATCCTTGTTTTCTGTTGCATAATTACTGAAGCCAGTTTGGCCAGGAGTGGTAATGCACACCTATAATCCAAGCATTTGGGAGGTGGAGGTAGGATAACAGGAATTTAAGACTAGTCTAAGCTACATGAGACTCTGTATCCTGTGTGTGTGTGTGTGTGTGAGAGAGAGAGAGAGAGAGAGAGAGAGAGAGAGAGAGAGAGAGAGAGAGAAAGAGAAAGAGAAAGAGAGAGAGAGAGAGAGAGAGAGAGAGAGAATAGATTCCTGTTCCTTCTGCACACCAGTATTTACTCTATCTCCACTTTCCCATGGGCTCTCCTTTCTCCCTGGTCCACTTTAGACATAAGACCCCACCCTGCCTGCAGCACCAGATTCCCATCTCTGTTCACTCATGATACTTTCCGTGACTCTCTTTTCCTTCTCTCTTTCTTTTCTTCCTTTGTCATGCTGGGGATGGAACCCAGAGCCTCCCACACACTAGGCAGGAACTCTTGTCGCTGAGCCATGCAATCAGCCTTTCAGTGGTTCTTAGACTTCCAAACGGTGAATGAAAATGAGGACAGAGTACATTCAAGCTCATGGATGCAGCTAACGCCCTCCCTAGGTGAAATTTAGAGCTGCAAATGGCTGTGCTAAGAGGAATCCAACATCAATAACCTACACCTTCACCTTAAAAAAAACAGGAACTGGGGTGGGGGGGTGAGATGGCTGAGTGGTTAAAAGCAGGCTGCCCATGCAGAGGACCTGGGTTTGATTCCTAGCACCTACATGTCAGTTCCAGTTCCAGAGGATCTAGCACCCTCTTCTGGCCTCCAAGGGCACTGCATGCACGCGGTACATAGGCATCCATTCAGGCAAAATTTTTAAATTAAATTTAAGATCTAAAAAAATTTTTTTAAGACATTAGATGTATAAACTAAGCTGAAATGAGCAGAAAAAAAAGATAGAATCCGACTAGAGTGGAATTAAATGAGGCAGAGACTATGAAGCTAGGCGAAGTCTAAGCTGCTGTCTTGAAATGATCAATGAAAATTAACAAATCTCTGGTTAAATAAACTAAGAAAATAAGAATGAAAAAAAAAATCACACTAGCCATATGTAAAATCGGAAATAAAAGAGGAATGTTGATGTTATTACTCTGAAGGGAAAAGACGTATCCTAAAGAAACATTACAAACACTATCAAAATACTAGAAAGTGGAATAAAATGAGCATATTTCTAAAAAAAAAATGCAGACTACTGAAGCTGGTTTGAGAAATAGGATATCTGGGGCCAATGGAATGACTCAACAGGAAAGGCGGCTTGTTGCCAAACCCAAATTGTGAGTTTGGTGGCCGAGTCTTATGTGCTAGAAGAAAAGAACCAAATCCTGCACGTTGTCCTCCAACCTCAAAGTACAAGCCACGACAGGGGCACCCCTCCCTAGTAAACAAATATTTAAAAAGACAACAACAGAATATCAAGCTGGTAAGAGGACCTCAGTCCTCACATCATTCATTAAACCATGTAGGGGGAAAAAGCTGCACACAGTGGTGCACATTTGTGTTCCCGCACTCCTGCCACTGTGAGATGGGATGGAAGACAAGAGAATCTTCTAGAAGCTCCCAGGCTAGCCTAGCCTATCGCATGCAGCAACAGAAACCAGAGAAGCCCTGTCTCAACAAGACAAAGGAGAAGGATGTCATTCGACTTCACGCATGCCATGTCACAAGTGTGCCTGCCCATCAGACATGCACATGCCAAGGATACATCTTATGAAAAGAAACAGGAAACCTGAATGAGTCTCCAGGAGAATGCACCACCCATCAAAGCTCGAGAGAGAAGTGACCAGCCCCATTTGGCTTCATTGTTGAACTATATTGACCATTTAAACAATAATAATTATTCACAGAGTCTTCCAGAAAGCCCAAGAGGTTGGGGGGACACTTGGCAATGAGGCAAATATTATCTAACACAAAACCTGGACTACATCACCAGGAAATGGCAGGCTGACAGCACATTGAATATGGATGAGAAATTTCTCTACAAAATATTAGCAAACTGGGTGTAGGGGTTTGTTAAAGGGGCCATGCTCCATGCCTGAGGAAAATTTATCCCAGGAATGTAAAATTGTTTAGCATCTAAAAAGACAAAGAGCAAAGAGTGTATCCCATCTTACCCATAAATAAAAAGCATGAATGACATCATCATTGCAATGGATAAAGAAATGCATTTGGCAAAACCTAACACCTTCTCCTAACAAAACATCCCACAAAACGGGAACAGAAGGCAGCTTTCTTGACTTGACAGATGCACCTCTGAAAACCTTACTGCCGGCTGGGAGAGATGGCTCAGCCACTAAGAGCTTTTGCTGCACAATCCTGAGGTCCAGAGCTCAGATCCCCGCCTGTATCCAGGAGACAAGCCAGGCATCTGGCACACACCTGTGACCTCAGCTCCGGGAGGGATAGAGACAGAAGTGTCACTGAAGCTTACTGGCTTCCAGTCCAAGTGAAAATATGTTATGTTAGCCCAGGTTCACGGGTTCTGCTTCAGAGAAATAGTGATCACAGAAGACACACAACAACCCTCTTCATGTTTTCATGTGTGTGTCAGACACAAGTACACATATGCATAAAAATGCATTCACACACAGACGCTCATCAAAAAAGAAAACAATTTCCCTGACAATTAATATTCTCCCTTGTGGTAAAATACTGGCTGTTTTCTCTGTGTGGTGGTTTGGATGAGAACCGCCTCTATCGACTTGTCTGTTTGAATATTTAGTTCCTAGTTAGTGTAAATGGTTGGGAAGGATTTGGTATGGCCTTGTTGGAGAAGGTGTGTCACTGGGAGGGGGGGGGCTTTGGACTCTAACCCTCTGACACTGTAAGCCCCAAATAAACCCTTTCTTCTATAAATTACCTTGGTCATGGTGTCTTATTACAGTAATTTAAAGTAATTAAGACACCTTGCAAGAAAGAAGGCAAGACAAGGCTCTTCATGAATATAGTCAAAACTATGAGCAACAAAATAAAAGCTGGATGAGCTGGACTTCATCAAAATTAAAAACCATTTGTGCTTCAAAGGACACCATTTGTAAAGCAAAAAACAAGTCTCATAATGGAAGAAAACATTCAGAAATCATACTTGAGGTAAGGAACTTATATTTAGAATATGTAAAGAGCTGTTGCAACTCAATACTGAAAAGACGAATTTAAAATGGGCAACAGATCTCCAGACAGAATATCATCCCGCTGCTTTGCCAGGTGGACAAAGGTTGTAGAGATTCCTAAGTACCACTCTCAGGTACTGAAGGGCAGCTGTGCTGCTGGGAGAGCCGAGGGGCGGCGGGGACTGGCCCTGTGGCTGACTTGTGTAAGCATGAGAAGCCCTTGTAGAGTTCTGACCTAGCCTCTGCCCACCCTATCTAGTGGGTAAGGAGGCCTGAGCCCACTTCACTCAGAATGTGTTTCCATGGAAACCAGCATGATTCTGTCCCTCATCTGGCAGGAGTAGAGGAATTGGGTGGATGGGCCCCTTCCTCCCTCTCTCTACACACACACTTCTGTTTCTCTCCATTGAGAAACAACAGAGAGGCAATTCTGCTGCCTCACTATTGAGGTAATTCACAGGCGCCCCTGCACCGGAGATGACCCTTTACTCTCACATTGTCGGTCTGTTCTTAAGAAGCTGCTTCCGGTCTGTTGTCTTCTGAGAGACACAGCACCTTAAGGACTCACCTCATTTGTCACCACATCCTAGGTCCCAGCAAAGGCCTGGTACAGAGCAGATCCTTGGGAACCAGACACAGGCCAGGAATGGTATGTGGTAAAGACACAGTGCCCACCAGGGTCTATGTGGCCCTGTGCTGGGACCCGAGGCATGGATGAAGGCTTTCCTGGGTCCTCCTCCATGCTGAAGGACACGCCGTGCTGCTTGGAGAGCTGAGAGGCTGTGAGGTTGGCCCTGTGGCTGGCTCAGGGCCCCGTGAGGGTTTTGGCCTAGACCTTCCCTGCTACTCACCTTCATCACTGGTATGAGGCTCCGTGCCATTGTCATGGTCAACTTCATCAATGGTCCCCGGCTCACTGTGTGGGCTGTCACTGTAAGCAAACACAGGAAGAGGACCTGCTGAGGTTGGGGGCTTTCTTGAATACTCCCTTAGTGAACCCTAGCTATGGAACTGACAAGATTGTCATAAGTTTGAGTATGTGACCACCCACGTGTATTGGAAATGTCATCCCCAATGTCACCATGTTTGGAAGTATAACCTAAGCAGAGGCGATGAGGCCACAAGGGCTGTGTTAACAGAAACTGATTGGTGTCAATCAAGGAGTGGGTTAGTTATCATGAGAGCCAACTGACCCCTCTGAGCTATCTTGCTTGATCTCACACTTCCTTCCCTTTTGCCTTCCACCATAGGACAATGTAGCATGAGGCCCTCGACACAGGTGCTGTACCTCTGAGTTCTCAGAACCTTGAGCCACATAGATTTCAGTTTATTATAGGTGACTCGGACTCAAGTATTCCTGTTCAGTAGCAGAAGTGGGTCGAAGTAGTTTATGTGTTCTGTGAGATCCAGATGGCAGTGGTAGACTACAAGCTTCTGGAAGCCAAGGCTTTCCCGTGTGTGTGTGTGTGTGTGTGTGTGTGTGTGTGTGTGTTTGATTGCTTGTGTGTCCTCACCTGTGTGCATGTGTGTGTGTGTGTGTGTGTGTGTGTGTGTGTGTTTTCATCAGCATACCGACTGGGTTTACACACCACTACATTGAGTAGGAAGGACACAATGACACACGAAGTGGACCAGGCCCCTCACCTCACTGCCCACATTCTAGGGAGAGAAGACACTGAGGCCAGTGCACAAAACAGTTGCAAGATGAGATAATGATTTATTAGACAGAGACAGGCTGAGAGGAGGGCAGCAGAGGGACCAACATGGACTGATCAGGTGGCTACTAGAGGAGGTGACATGCATGATACCGTTAGAAAAGAACAGAGAGCTCTGGGCAGCTCAGCTGGTGGTGTCTGGCATGTACAAAGGCCTGACTCATCTCCAGCATGATATGAACCTGGCCCGGTAGTGTGTGCCTGTGATTCTAGCTCTCAGTAGGTAAGGGAAGGAGGAGCAGACATTCAAGTGGGCTTCTGCTACATAACGAGTTTGGGACCAATCTGGGCTACACGAGCCTCTGTTTTCAAAAGAAAAAAAAGAAAGAAATAGACCTATTGTGAAAATTTCCCCATCCCCATCAGGATTAGATCCAAATCAAGGACGTCAGCCTTCAGCTGACCTGGGAGGCCTGGTACCTCTCCATCCTCCTCCCATATACTCCATGTCAACAAACCAAGTCACTTTTCATTCTATTGAGGGCTCCAGACCTAGGACTTTCTTGGCCCAGTCCTCTGAGAGGTGGCTCCAGTTTAAGCTGCTGGCTTGGATCTTTTCTAACCTCCTTGGGAAACCTTTCTTGGTAATTGGCTCAGGGACCCCTTCTGGAACAGAAGTCTCTCAACACTCCTTCCACTGAAGCTGATCCTACTCAGGTAACATCCCTGCCACCAGGAGATCCAGTCCCCAGAGGATTCTGGATGGTGGAGGAGGATTCTGGATGGTGGAGGAGGATTCTGGATGGTGGAGGAGGAGACATTGTGAGTGAATGAGTCTTGCTTACCGTACTGAGACCTTCAGCCTCAAGTCCTGTTTTGGTTTTGAAAATGCCTTCCAAATGACCATGTAATTACTAATTCTCCAGCCTCACCGGAAATGAAGAAAAGTGTAAAAGTGGTATGTGTGTACTAACAAGCGTGTAATTTGTGTGTTTAGCTTTTCTTCGTGAAGGAATTGTGCTTTCTAGGTGCACAAGAATCTCATACAGTCTTTGGATAGAGAGCTGCAGGCAGACGCCACTGAGACCAGCCACCCTTGTAGCCCTTCATGTCTACTTGGGGAGGAATGTTCAACTTTGAAGCCTGCATAAGCTTAGAGGATGGAGGTCATCCAAACATCCAGGAGGACTTTAATCAAAACCCAAATCCCCACTGGGCTTGGCAGATCAAGTCTATGATCCCAGCACTTACTGAGGCAGGAGGATCACAAGTTCAAGACCACCATGTGCTAAATAGTGAGACTCTTTTGCAAAAAAAAAAAAAAACCCAACTGAAATGACTACGTTCCCCACAGGCACCTGGCAGAAAGGCTCAAGTGTACAGGCTGTGTTGACCTGGGCTGAGGTCGATGTGACAGCAGTGACATTCGGCTGGTCTCAGGCAGCATGTTCAATTTCTCTTCTCTGCATTCCTTCTCCCCCACTGAACTTTCCCCTTTAATTAGAATTTAACTGTACAAAAGTCATAAGAATTATATGTAGTTGTGAGATGTGATGTTTAAATCAGGGATAAAAGTACCTATTTACTTCAAAACATTTATTTTATTTTAAAAACTATTTGTATGCAGAGGGCAGGGAGGATATGTGTATGAAATCAGGTGCCCGTGGAGGGCAGAAGGCATCAGGTCGCCCAGGGCTGGAGTACAGGCAGCCGTGAGCGGCCAGACTTGCGTGCTGAGAATTGAACTTGGGCTTTCTGTAAGAGCAATGCATAGTCTCAACTGCTGAGCCATTGCTCCAGCCCAACATGACTCTTTTTTCTTTTACTTTGGTTCTGAGGATACAATTAAGGACCCCCCCTACACAGTAAGTATATGCCCCAACACTGGGCTATATACCCCAAGCCCCTCAATCATTTTTTCAGTGTGAAAACCTTCCTTTGCTCTAGTTTCCTGACACCTCTGGTAGATTGGTGCTGTCTACATAGTCACTCGTTACAATTAAACACATAGCTACCTTGACTCTTTCAGGGTTAGCTTGAAGAAGTAAGCCAGACCTGGGTCTGAAAAGGTTCCTAACTATTCCTCCTTATACAGAGCATCATAGAAGCAGATACCTGACTAATGACTATTGACCTGAGGTGGGGCATGCAAAGACATGAGACTCTAGGAGAAAGAACCCCTGGGCTGGAGGGGTCAGTGTCTGGAGGTTTGTGTAGGTACACCCACTCCTCTGCTTCCTGAGAAGGAAAGGTTACCTGGCCAGCCACCATATGGACCCAGATGGAGCCCTGAAATAACTCTTGGGAAGTCTCCACAGGAACAACTGAGAAAGGGAAGGCTCTCTTTGTGTTGGAGCTGCTCAGAGAGTGGGTGACGAAGCTGGAGATGCCCTCTGACAGCCTCTAAGGGAAGCCAAGGGGTGGAGACTGCAGGGCCAGGTCCTGATGACAATTGCTGAGCCTCTGGATCCAGCCATACCTGAAGATATAGCCCTAAAAGTTTCATCAAGGTAAACTACAGGTGCATATTGGCTTAGGCTATCTGAAGGCATGTTCTTACTCCTTGTAACTTAGGCAATCTTGACTGATGTAGTTGTCTCTCACATGGTACTGCTGTAAAATTTACAAGGAAAACTAGCTATAGTGCGTGTCCCCTAGGGTAATGAGAAAACTGGAAGGCTTCTTACTGTTTTTTAACAATAGGGTGATGCTAATGGGAATATTTAAGAGGAAGGATGCCTTACCAGTACTCTTCACCTCCAGCCATGCATTTTTCGTACACAGGTCCCTCTAGCTCCCTCGGGCTGGGGAAGATGGCTTCATGGTGGATGATGATGGTTTTGATGACTTCATTGACATGCGCCTGGCAGGATACAGGGTCCTGCCCATCAGGGATGTGCATGAGGGTGGGCCCGAAGCAGATGGCCAAGTTGTAGGGATCCATCATGTTCTCATCACTGTACTGGGAAAGGCTAGGAGAGAACAGATACTCACTGTTCACCCAAAAAGGCAAATCCTCCCCCAGAGTTTCTTTCTTTTGGGGGGAGGGAGAGGAAAGTGGAGACACAACTCAAATGCAGAAGTTTCTATATTCTGATTTATAAAATAGCACTCATAAGAGCCTTGGAGGAGCCAGAGGAGGCCAGTGGCAGAGGGCTCCCCAGGCCAGGTACTCACTGATTGAGGAAAGCAAAGAGGTATCTCATGACCACAATGACCACTCGGGGCAGGGTGATGAGGATCTGCTGGATTGGGTGCACCCTGTCAGCTGGGTTCTCCAGTTCTGTAAGGCACAGAGGGTTCAAGGTAATCATCACCTTTAAAGAGCAAGGCAGTAAGTCTCTAGGCTCCACCTCCTCCATCAGCTATAGCGATCAGTCAGGAAGGCTCTACTCTCAGCTGGGATTCATATGAGATCCTGGCTAGAGCCAATCAGAACAACACAGGTTGGGGGCTAGCCTACTTAGAACCTCTTTGAGCTGGTCTTGAGGACTTGTGGGGAATCCTATAGAGAGGTGCCTGGGACTTGGGTAGCAGAAAATCTGACGGTCAGAAGAGTGACAGAAACCCCAGAGTGGCCATGTGAAGCCCAAAACGAATGGTCTAAAGTTTTCTGGTAGCGGATCTGATACTCTCTGTTTGTTTGTTTGGTTTGGTTGTTTTCCTTTCTTTCTTTCTTTCTTTCTTTCTTTCTTCTTTCTTTCTTTCTTTCTTTCTTTCTTTCTTTCTTTCTTTCTTTTTTTTGAGACAGGGTTTCTCTGTATAGCTCTGGCTGTCCTGGAACTCACTTTGTAGACCAGGCTAGCCTCGAACTCAGAAATCTGCCTGCCTCTGCCTCCCGAGTGCTGGGATTAAAGGCGTGCGCCACCACACCCGGCTGATACTCTCTGTTTTATGGACTCAGATGGTTATTTCAGTCACTGGCAGGCTTGGAGTCCTGGTGTCACAGACAGGGACAGTGGTTTAGTAAAATGTGAGCGGCACCAGCCATAGCACAGGCCTGGCAATGTTTCAGTCACTCAGAAAAGAACAGTGCAAGCACAGGCTCTTCCTGAGTGACCTATTGACCAGAGAGCTTAGCACCCGCCCAGGATCTCATCAGGGATTTGTTCTCAGGTGAACCACAGAGTCAAATGCTGGTGTAGATGGCACAGCAAGACAGAACACCTATGGAGTTGGCAAACCGCAACTACACGAAGTGAGGTGTCAATGCTGTGTACGATGGACAAGCCACACGTTGTCAGTGACGTTTCCCTCACAGAACTCCAACCTCCAAAAGACCCCTTTTCTCCTCAGTAGCCAACACAATAGGGCTACCTACACTCTTGCATGCCTCATCTCGTGGCCACTGCTCTCCCATAGAGTCTGAAGGCTACCTAGCACCATGGTTCTCCATGAGGTGCTACTGCCAAAGCTGGGGTTCTTGCTTCTTAGCAGGCATTGTGTGGGGTTGTATAGTAAGTGGAAGTCTATACTGGCATCTGTCACCCACATGCCCTGACTGTGTAGGGCATATGAATCAACGTTGCCTGCCTTCAATTCCAACAGGGTGGTCCCTCTAGCTCATCTTCAAGACCTGGCTGGAAGAAGTCTCACCCAAGACAGCTCACAGTCAGTTTCTTATGCTCCTCTGTAAGTCCTCCAGACTCTCCTGTCAGTCACCCATGCCAGCTATCCCCCTATGGCTATTAGCAACATCATAGTTCTTAAAGACAGCTTTTTTTTTTCAAATAAAGTACTTAAATCACTATTATGAGAAAAAAAATCGAATCCTTTGTTTTAATTAGGAGGTGACATGCAAATATGTAACAGTGGGATATGGTCTAAGACATGCTGAAGGCAGGACAATGTGAGACCACATCTGTACCATCCCCTACTGTCCTACACCTGGGACATATCCTGATGGCCAGTATCTCTTCCATCAGTCAAGTACCTTATGACCAGCAGTGTGGAGATAATCTCTCAGTCAGTTAACTAGCATCATTCCCCTTGTTTGCTGACCTGATTCCTTAAACCTTCCATGGAAACCTACCCCTAAAGGGGTCCTTCAAAGAGACATTCAAATGGACTCCTCTTGCTACATTTGGCTGCACCATTCTCTGTCCTGCTGATCCAACTGGGCCACTGTCCCCAACCCTTCCAGGCTTCCCCGAATCCCCTCCTCTTGGCAGTCTTGCTCATGTCCCTCCCCCCAGGCCTACTCTGTGACTCCAGGTTTCTCTCTGCTTCTCCTCTTAGCTCCTGTTGTACCTAGGGAATGCACCATGTCCATTAGCTTACTGTGCTACCTAGAGAGCTGGGACTTTAAGCTCTCTAAGAACCAGACTTTGTTCATAGTACTCCTTTCCTGTGACTGGCAGGATAAAGAGCCAGCACTTCAGCTTCTATAAAGATCCATGAAGCAATGGGCCATCCCACCTGTAAAATACTTACTAATAGTAGATATCAAATCTTGAAACCTTTCCTTAGGAAAGAGTGGGTTTTCCAGTCCTCGGAAATACAGTTTTAAAACACCAGCAACTGAATTGATATCTCGCTCATTTTGGTCATCCACGAGGGGGTCTTCACCTGTGTGGAGACAATGTTTTAGGCTGGTGAGGAAAGAGAATCTCTCTCCAATACTGGAAGATATTCTCTGTTCTCAATTGAAAGAGGAGGAGACCTGGCCAGACAGACAGGAGGAAGAGGATGGAACAAGCCTGAAAACCTGTGACTCTCGGTCTCTGCGTGTTTTAAATGTCCTATTAGAAAATACTCAGAAGAGATAAGCATCCAATTATGAATGTCCATCACCCATTATTTAGCCCTCTCTTGAGTTCTCTATTTTTTCTATATGCCATGGCTCAAAATTTTGAGAATTTTTGACATTATAACACATTTCTCTTAAGAATCAGGACACTCTCAGCTAACAACGATAACTTTATCTAACCTAAGAAAGAGAACAATCCTTCCAAAAATAACATCACACACAGCCCACATTCAAACTCCACCAACTATCCCAGTATGTCTGTCATGGATTTTTGTTTTAAAAATATAAGCACTATCCTGAGTTCCCACAGTTCATTTGCTGGTTGGCAGTTGTTTCTCCTGTTTGTTTGTCTGAGACATGGTCTCCATGTATCCCTGGATGGCCTGGAACTTGGGACAATCTTCTGCTTCTGCTTCCAAATGCTGAGATCAAAGGCATGTGCTGGCATGCCCAGCTCGATGGCTGCCTCTTGGGTTTTATAAGTATAAAAGAGACTCCAGTGTTTTGTGAGTGCTGAGTTTGTGTTTGATGATGTAGGTCTTGCTGTCTTGTAGAATTGCCTCATGCAGTGCCTTTCATTTTCTTCATGACTTGACTTGAGGTTTTTTTTATTTTGGACCAGGATACAGAAGAACGTAATGCCTGCTACTCGGTACGCAGAGCACTGAGTTAAGGTGGTAGATCTTTTTCCCTTTAAACACCATAGGGGTATTCCCTTTTTTGCTACAAACATGAGACTTGGGAAGTGAGACCAGAATCCTGGCACTGTAAGTCTGCCCACTAGTCCCTGTGGTCAGCATGGCTCACCACATGGGGTCAGTCTCCAGTGATCATTCTTGCCTTGTAACCCTAGGAACTCATTGATTCTGTTAGCTTGGCCAGCTAGCTCCAGATAGCCACTTGTCTGGGCCCCCCAGCACCGCAGTTACACAAACCTACTGCTATGCCTGGCTTCCCTACGAATGCTGGACATCTGAACTCAGGCCTTCATCTGCTCAGCTCCCTAAACCAGATTTAAAGGCTCTCAGAGAGAAGGCCCATCTTTACTCTTTCCCTCCACACCTCAAACACCACCATTTTCTTTAGTCTGACTCGTCTGCTGTGTTTCTACTACAGCAGATGAGCAATCGCATGTATGGTCAGCCCTTCGCACTCACAAGTTGCACTTCTGTGGATTCAGCAAATATGATGAAAATATTTCTAAGCAGGAGATGGCCTTTTGGGGCTAGGGAGGTGTGTCAGTGAGCGGCATCCGGCACAGCACGAGCTCCGGAGTTTGTCCCTAGCATCTATAGGACAACACAGATGTGGTAGTGTGAGTGATCCAGCACTGGGAGAGGGCAGACAGGAGGATCCCTACAGCTCTTAGGCCAGTGGTCTAGCCAATCAGCAAGCTCCAGATTCAGTAAAAGGCCCAGTCTCAAACACACAAGGTGAAGAACTAAGGCACCCAATGTTAACTGACTTCCTTCCAGTCTCCACGTGCATCTGCACACCCCCCCCCACACACACATGCACACACATGCACACACATGAACACACATGAACACACATACTCACCATGTATACACACACCACAGTAAAGAAGAGACTGTCCACACTGAACCCATGGAGACTTGTTTTCTTGGCCTCTCTTTGCTAAACAACAGCTTAACCAGCACATACATGGTGTTTCCATCACATTAAGCATTGCGAGTCACCTACAGATGATGGCTGGATGTGCCTGCTGTGTGGGGCCTATAAACATGCTACATTCAGAAATGCACTTGAGCACTGCTGGTTTTCTCGGTTCTAGGGTGGCTCCTGAGCCAATTCCCTAAAGATGGGAGCCACTCTCTGTGCTCTTCACAGACCCTTACACAAAATGCCATTCACGCCTACATAAACTTGTTTCTTCACTTTAGCAGCAAATCCTGGAAATCTCTCCAAAGGACTTCCCTAAGTCTTCCTCTAGCTTTCTAGGTGGCAAAGAATCCTGTCACATGGGGAGGCTGCACTTGACCTCCTACAGGACTACATTTAATTACTAGTTATACTTAGTTTTTTGTATGCAAATGATAAGGCATGCATCTGGAGGTCAGAGGTCAACTTGCAGAAGTCAATTCTCTCTATCATATGGATCCCAGGAATTGGGTCATTAGGCTTAGACAAGTGTGTTTATCCCCTGAGCCATATATCAGCAGTTCCACATATGACGTCTTTCAGTCTTTTGCTGTGATAAACACTGCCACAGCGGATAGCCTGCATGTGGGCAATTGTATTTTTGGAGGCAGGTCTCAGTTCCGTTCCTGGAAGGAGGCACGCTGGGTCACCATGAGTATGGTTTCTCACTTGTAGTCAAAGCCCTCTCATGGGGGCCACACCACTTTGTACTCCTGGAGAAGTCTTCCCCAGCTCTGCCCATGGCGGATTGCCAGTCTTCAGAGGTTTTCACCATTTGGATGGGGCAATTTGGCATTTCAGAGGAATGGCTCTCTGCCATTTAACTGGGGGCCGCTAAGCTGGTTTATTACTGAGAATTTTCCCAGGGGAGGTGAAAGGAAGCAGAGAGAAATCTAACACCTTCCTAGAAGTGTTGAGGGAAGTTTACCCTAACAGCTGGAACACCTGTGTGTGTCTGCTAAGCAATGAACACAGCTTGGATCTCTTTAACCAATACCCAGTACCCAATCTGGATCTCTTCCCTCTGCCTTCAGAGAAAGCAGGCATGTGCTACCGGCAGCCTCTTCTAGTCCCAATGTGTTTTAGTGCCAATCAGAAAAGGTCTTCTTCTGTTCTGTACCAGGGCTTGCAGCTTACAGAGCATGAGCCAGAGTACAGCCCCCACCTGCCTTCTGAGCTGGGCAAGTGTCCAGCCTGAACAGCTGTATGAGGCAGCCCAGACACTCATGCTCCCTAGATTAACCTCTCAGATGCCCCCACCAAAAAGGTGAGAATGTTCCTCCCCTAAGGGAGAAAAAACACATTTAAAAATAGTTGCTTGATTAACACATTAACTTTCTGTATACCCATTCAGGTATGTGTACCTACATAGACATAGATATGCACACACACAAATACACAGAGCAATCACCATCATCACCATCACCAGTATCACCATCACCATCACCATCACCATCACCATCACCAACATCATCTCATGCCTGTCTCCCTGAATGAAATCACCACGACATTCCCTGCCAATAGTCCAGGCCTTTGGCCTTCTGCAAGACCAGTCTCTCTGGGCTCGGGAACAACAAATCAAAGTGGAAGATCATGTAGACAACTTGTTTATCTAGAAAGGGGAATGAGAGCTGTCGTTCCAGGTATGCCTGATGGAAAGCTGAGTCCCACTGAACCCTGGAAGAGGACTGGACTCCCATGCAATGTGTCTTCCCAAAGAACCAGTCTGCCAGGAGAGGGAAAGTCATTTTGGAATAAGGAGACAAGGAGAAGGCCCAAATGAAAATATGGAAGAAGAAAATAGAGATCTGTTTGTTTCTGTTTCTGCTTTTCTCTTTCTTTTTCTGTGACTGGGATTCAGGTTAGGAGATTCCCCTGCTACATGAGGACCCAAGACTTGACAAGAGCAGAAAAGACTTTTCACTTCCACCCAAGCAGGTGACCGGCAATGCTGGCCTCAGCTGAGCTACCAAGAAAGGAAAGATAGGGTGTATTTCTCTGCCCACTGGGATGGGACATGCTGCTCGGACCTGGTTCTGGGATCAGAGTCCTCAGACCTTAGTTAGCATCAGAGCCCCCCAGAGAATAAGGCACTAAGTCAGAGAGCTGGAATGCACAGCCTGTCTTTCCAAAATGGTGTGAAACTGCAAGTGGGAATTCAGTTTGGGCTGTCTGCAACCCAGGTCTTCTTCTTGAACCTGGGCTGAAAATGTGGGATGGCCAGCATTGGGCTTGGCTCTACAACCAGGGATCACACTATCCGAATGCCTTTTCCTGGACTTCTGGTTCTACTATGGCAGGAAGCTAAGTACCATGTGGCAAAGGCAGACATTGAAAAGTGAGCTTCGTATGGCACAGTTGGTTCTTCCTTTGCCACGTCCGCCTATGTTTACAAAGCTTCTGAGGCCACTACAAGCATAGGAGCTTTGCACATACATGTATACGTACATACATGCACACACACATACATGCATACATACATGTATGCCCACATACATACAAACACATACGTGCACACTATGCACACACTCATATGTGCACATGTACATATATGTATACCCACACAAGTATGTAAACACACTCAGTGTGTGGAAAGTCAGGCATGATAGCTCACACCTGTAACCTCAGCAGTTAGTAAGCAGAGGCAGGAGCATTAGGAAGAGTTGAAGGCTAGCCAAGACACTATCTCTAAATAAATAACAAAACATTAAAATCTTAAAAACTAAAATGGGAGGAGCCAGGAACTTTGGGATGCTGAGGATGACTCGGCAAGATGTCACTTGTGTAGCCACAGCTTGGCTGTGTGTGTCACATGTCATATGTGGAACTTCCAAATGCTCAAATATCTGGGTGTGGGAGTTGGGATTAGGAATGTTTAGCCTGTAATAAAAGATAAAGGGAGAAGAGTGGGAAAGTCTAAGATCTGACAGAAATATCTTGAGGTTTGCTAATTTCTGTGGTGTAAACACTCCCAACATGGCTCATTTCCAGCTACCATCAGGATGTCACAGAACGCAAACTCAGTAAGAGAGTGAGCAGACATCTCCGGAAAGCTGCCGCAGACCCAGCGCCTCTCTGCACTATTGGCTTTGAGACCTATGTGAACTCTGGCTTCTCCTGCCCACAAGTTTGAGATAGTCAGTCTGCACTCACCTCTCTCAAAGGAATTCTTGATGTCATTGACTTCAACCTGAGACCCTGGAACTCTGAAGATCCCCTGCTGCTGGAGTCCTAAGAAAGAAATAACGAGACAAGCCAACGTAAATAACACAAGGCATTGAGTTCATCTAGCTACTGGAAATGTTGGAGATTCTCTTCCATGCTTCTCTCTTTCCCCTTCTATCTTTTAAAGAAGTTGTTCCTGGTGACAAGCTCCTGGTGACAAACTGGCCTTGACAATGACCTACAGCTGGCACAAATGCTCAGACACAGACAGAATCGTGTGTCTGTGAATTTGCTCCTGGGCCTGAAGGAAAATGCTATCAACACTATTCCTTTCTTTCCACGTGGGTAACTTCTTCCCTTAAGAAAATGTAAACTTCAGAGTACATCCTGGCCTGGGATTGGGGATCCAGGGAGTCAGAGAGTTGGAGGCATAGTAATGATAGAGTGCTTGGTCTTATGGACAGTAGGCCCTGGGTTAGGTCCCCAGCAGCAAAAAATAAGTAAGTACAATGAACTGGTTAGCTGGGCAGAATTGCTCATACTATAATCCCAGCAATTGCAAGGCTGAAATGAGGCAAGAGGATTTTTCAGAGTTCAAGGACATCCTGGGCTACAGACTAAGATCCCTTCCCAAGAAAGAAAAAAGAAAGAGCTGGAACTCATTACTAAAGGGCAACCACACTTTCTTTC
>LR750150.1:525443-615990 GCA_902729485.2 Mus minutoides | reverse complement strand
CACTATGAAAAAGATTATTTTTACAGTCTACTTCCCATGAGCTACCCATATTCAGTGACTCAAGGTGGCTTGGAAATATTCAGGAAAAAAGTTGCATCTGTATTAAACATGTATAGATTATTTTGTATTAGGCCCAAAACAATATGATTATTTACCTAGCATTTACACAGGTTCCCATGCTATCTGTCTCTAGGTGGATGGCTATTTATGGGAAGATTACATGGGTTATGTGTAAAAGCTACAGCCTTTTACAAAAGGGACCTCAGAGATCTGGGGGTCGGCAGTGGTTCTCTATGTAATCTCTAGAGGTGCTAAAGGATGACTAAAAGTTCTTTTCTGCTGTTGATTTCCTTGTACTTCTGAGGATGGAAACCCTGCATGGTTGCCATGGTGCTTGTTCTTCTGAGGATGGAAACCCTGCAGGGTTGCCATGGTGCTTGCCTTCCTCACTGCTGAGTACCACCCCCCCCCAAGTCAAAATGGAGGTGAGTGAGTAAGTTAAACACACAAGTTGCCCTCTTGGTGATGCCATGGTTAACCGATTCCTGACGCCATTCCCTTCATGGAGCTTCAGACTCTCAATCTGATTGACTCCGAGTGAGGATGGAGCTGGAATCGGACTTCTGTCCATGCCAGAGCTGTGCCCAGTGACCTGAAGCCCTGGGGCCCTCACACAATCTTCCTTCCCCTACCCTGGACACACACACACACAGAGAGAGAGAGAGAGAGAGAGAGAGAGAGAGAGAGAGAGAGAGAGACTCCAAAGACAGTGTTTGGGGTAATAGCCATTCCCTGGAGACTTTTCATTCCCTCAGAAGCAGAGCATGGACTTCCAAGAGTCATCCAAGATAGCTGAGAATATCATTTTCTTGCGGAACAGCCTGGCACCTGCTCCACAATGAACCGAACCCACCGAACTGAACCCACCGAACCGAACCCACCGAACTGAACCCACCGAACCGAACCCACCGAACCGAACCCACTGAACTGAACCCACCGAACCGAACCCACCGAACCGAACCGAGATGGCGCTTACCATATAAATTGATGAACCGAATACAGCTCTCCACTACAAGTGGTATAGCTTGTCCTGAATCCTTAAGGGGGGAAAAAAAAACCATATGAGTTTTGTCAGGCATGCCACCAAACCACTGGCAAAAGACGATGCAAACATGGTGATCAAGTCAAGCCAAAAGATTAGTACCACGTGATTAGTAGGAAAACAAGCAAGGAATTGCTAACTCTAGTCTCCAGGGATAGTTACAATACAGCCTTCAGTTAAGTGCGGAAGAAGGCACAGCTAGGATACATTCAAAGAAATGCTCTCTTCTTACCCAGCTGGCAAGGAACTGGGCTCAGCTTGCCAGGCACACTGGGGGCAGGAGAGACGGAAGCCAGTGTGTGGAGGTACCTGGAGTCTGACCTTGAAGGAAGACCTACCTCCTCCCAACTCCACTTTGCCCAACTCAGCATCTTTTCCCAGGGCTTGGGGACCTAGAGGCAGGATCAATGCCTTTCCTTATTACTGTGGTATCTAGTGTCAGAACTGAGGACACACTTGGATGAAGCAGGGCTGGCTCTTACAAGCCCTGTTGGGGCTCTAAGAAGGGAAGGTGAATCTTATGATGTCTCAGCTTAAACATCCAGGTACATATTTTGCTTATCAGTAAGCATGGAGACATTCTAGAAGATGCCAAATCGAAAGAGATGAATTGGGTGCGATTTAAAGAGTTGTACCTAGGACACAAAAGGATATTCAATTATACCTTTCTAGATTAGTCTATAGTCCCTAGTGGTTGGGCAAGGGTTAATTTTCTTTCAGGGTTCTAAGACTGGGTGACCTTCTTGTTACTACAGGTCACACCATGACTAGCCTCTCTAGAAGGCTAGTAAGTTGGTGGGCTCTTGGCTCTGCCACACCCACCACCTGCTGATGCTGCATCTGGGGAGAGGGTAGGAGATGGGCCCATCAAACATCTAGAGTCCTGCTCTAGATGGCATTGGATCTACTAGTTGCATGGGGCTTGCGGGCCTATCTAGTAAATACCTGGTTCCTGGTTCGAGCATTTCTTCTTCCTCTGATAACAACAACAACAAAAAAGAGAAACAGGCAGCAAAGCAGAAGAAAAAGAAAAGATTAAGCAGGAGTAAGATCAGTTAGAGTATGCAGATCCTTCAGAGTCCGTGAATGCCAAAACGCAATGGCAGCCAGCAAGGGTTCTGGGGCATTTGCCTGCCAGCCTGCCCAGGGGAAGGGCCCTCCTCCTTCAGGCCTCCTAAGAGTTCTGGAGCAGTCCCCAGCCAGCCTTTCAATAGGCTGCCTAGCCTCTTTCCCAGATGCCAGTGATGGAAGGGCCTCTTTCATTCCTTGTCAGTCTGTAGATGTGTGTCTACCCCATTCCTGGATCTATGCCCTGCTTCTCAACATGAGGGAGTCACCAGTGACAAGAGTCCACTTGTCACCTACAAGGTTACCCCATCTGCCCACATGCCTATTCATGCTAGGATCCTTCATGCCTATTATGCACTGGCTCCTAGCATTCATCTCTGGAAACCATTGTTGGTTAGATATTCTATTTCACAAACTCTCCTTAGATGGGATCCAGGAGGTCACACCAGATTCCAGACTTCAAACACATCCAATACCTTGATAATCTCTGACTGGAAGCATGGCTCTGTTTCCCCTCCTGACCACTTACTGTTGCCCTGGGACTGAGACCCTCTGGGAGCACAGAAGCTGGGAAGGGTGGAAATGAGAGAAAGTCACCTTTGTGACCTTGACGGTGGGCTGAAGCCTTTGTTCCCACACTGAGAGATCTTGCCTGATTTTTCTGGTCACGTGTGCAGTGACTTGGGGTCTAGGTGGGAAGTAGGTAGAGAGTCTCACCTAAGCTCAGTGAAAAGGACAAGCTAACTAAGAGACGTGAACCTTCCTGGGGTACCATATGGCCAGTCGTCTCATCTCAATAGTTGGGATCTGAGTTGCGATGATGAACTAAACCCACATGACCTCCAGAACTCAGCAACAGCCTGGTCCAAAGGGAGTCTTGGGAAGGTGTGCTAAAATTAATCTAATTAAGAACAGGCTTACACAGTGCCAGAAGATTCTAGAAACTTACATGTATCAGCCCATTCCATGCTTACCCTAAACTCACACAGTAGATTTATTCTTATTTCATAGAATTAAGGTGGAGACTCTCCACTAATCCCACAGGTAGACCTTCTGGGCTTAACCATGGACTTATAATAAATAAATGGAGTCTTCTTTAGTCAGAGAGGAGAGAAACACAACGTTTTTTGGTTTGGAGTCAGGAAGAGTCCAGGAAGCCTGTAAGTTCAACTCCAAAAATCTTCTCTATAATTAAGTTTGAGCTTCTCTTGTCACAATCACAGCAACGTAGTGGGATTATTCGACCACAAATCTTTTCATAGGCCTGGATTGTCAAAGCTGAGGACTCAGTCTGCTATGTGCTCAGACCGGATGAGGAGCGGAATAAAAACTGAAATTCTGCTCTTGGCAGTTGGAAGAGTGATACAGACACTGCCTCTCTGGACTCCAAGCTCCTTCAGAGTAAACCTATGCCATATGGGGCTTTGGTGACTCTGCTCAGAGTAGGTCCATTGCTGAAGTTGTAAAACTTCACTGATTGGAGGTAGCCTAAGAGCAGCAGGAGCATAGAGACATGCTATTGTGTTCCACAAACCCACCTTCTCTTCCCCAGCCAAATGACTTCTAAGAACTCTGACATTCATTCCAACAGAGATGAGTGATGTCAGCTAAACCCACATGACGTTTTTCTCAGAGCCAACTGACCAGGGTCACTATACCATACTTCCTCTTACCACTTCATATCGTGGTGTCACAAAGCTAAGTTTCAAAGGGAGTGTCTGTATGTGTCTGGGGATGGTAGTAGGAGAGTGGTCATGGTGTGTGTGTGTGTGTGTGTGTGTGTGTGTGTGTGTGTGTGCGCGCGCGCGCGCGCGCGCGCGCGCGCGCGCGCACAAGCATACTTGTGGAGGCCAAAGGTCAACTTCACATGCCATTCTTCAGGCACCAGCCACCTTGATTTTGAGCTCTCTGATTAAGCTAAACTGGCTGGCCTCCCTAGAGCCAGGATTCCACCAAGTGTGTGTGCCGCCATCCCTAGCTTTATAACATAGGTTGTAGGGATTGAACTCATGTCCTTAGGCTTGCAGAACATGCCTTATAATTACCACATCATCACCTTAGCTCCATGGAGGTTTTTAATTCTGGTGGAGCAGGGAATCCATTCCAAGAGGAAGTCTGACACCACCAATGAAAAAGCAGAGGTGTGAGGGAGAAGGAGGGACAGAGGGGTGACGGGAAAAGCTGAGCACTTTTTAGATACACCCCCATCTGCCATGACCCACTGGGTGGCTCCCTGTGGGTCACACAGTCTCTGGGGGGGGGTCTCATTTGAAGTACTCTGATGTATTTTGCACTATCCTTGTCCAGGGGAAAGCCCTCTTTCTCTAGCTCGTCTGTTCTGTTCTGAAGACTCAGTGTATAGGCAGAGTCTTTTCCTTCAGCCTAAGATGGTCCTGCCTACTCCACCCATCCCGGAGGTTGAGTCCTGCTCTGTCCTCTAGGTCTGGGCTACACCCTGCCAGAGGAGGGAGGGCAGAGGACAGAAAGCGGGTGCATGGGGCAGCCTCTGTAACTCCAAAATCACTACGGATGCTCATGAGACTCTGCCCTTCCCCTGACTGACACAGGCCTCTTTTCTGCAGAAACTGTTCTCATTGGCTGCTGGTGGGTGTAGTGACAATTTTGGAATTTGGGTTTCTTTAAAAAAAAAAAACAACCCAGAAATATTCTAAGAATGTGTTTTCGTTTTAATCCCAGGTGTAGGGACGTGGGGAAGCTTTGGACTGTCCACAGTGCTTGACTGTGACTTGGCTCCTGTTGTAGCAGAGGCGTGGTTTTTGTTGTTTTGTTTTGTTTGTTTGTTTGTTTTTGTCAGCTGTGGATAGTTTCTGTGATTGTGTGATGTTTGGAATCTTCAGAGGGTAAATACATGCTAGAGCCCCTACAGGCAAGACTGCTGGGGGTTGTTCAAGGGCGTTGGTTGTGATTTGTTAGTAGTTGT
The DNA here is from genome assembly GCA_902729485.2 of Mus minutoides. Taxonomy (NCBI): domain Eukaryota; kingdom Metazoa; phylum Chordata; class Mammalia; order Rodentia; family Muridae; genus Mus; species Mus minutoides. The sequence goes on along the minus strand of LR750150.1, from coordinate 610,879 downwards.
GGTCAAAGAAGAAACAAAAGGAAAGAAATTAGATTCATGTGTTTTCCTAATGTCTCCCCCCCCCCCCTCTATCCTTATACCTCTCCTATCTAGTATTAGGGAGATAAAGTAGACCAGCTACAGGTAGGCTTTCAGAAAACTTTCTAAGACTTCCTCTCCTCCTTCCCCCAAAGACACATCTCAACACCATCTCTGCCTCGAGTAGTTTGATCCTGGATGGCTTGATACCGACTGATAAACGAAAACAGGAAAAGTCAACTCGGTTAGCTGAGACATTTTTAAGTTCCCTAAGCTCCGGATCAAGGGTTAACCTGGCATTTACAAGGGCTACCTCAACTCTATTCCCATCTTTCAAACCAACCACTAAGAAGCCTAAAAATTAAGTGGAATAACCTTTTCTTATGAAAATTGAATGGCTTCCTGTGCTGCTAGCTACTTAGCTAACAAACTTGAGTTGCCTTGTCTGGAAACCCACAGGGGCTAGTTTTGTGCTGTTTTTGATTGTTTAATCGCAGTTCAGGAACAGGGGGTGAAGCTGAATAGTGGAGTTTCCTCCTTTGCCCTTCAGGTGTCAGGACCGAAGCTCCTGAAGCAATGAGGCCAGCTGGCTGGGACCACTGAGCTACGACTCCATCTCTTTTGTACATGACTGATGAGACCCCTTCCCGTCTAGCTGAGAGAGATGACTGCCCACTTAGGGTCCGCTAGTCAGAAGTAGAATGCTCCGATGAAGCCAAGCCTCACAGAAGCTGAGAATGAACTGCAATGAGAAGCTTCATGGGGCCTGGCGAAGGGGTTGGCAGGGCTGTTAGCTGGAAGGGACAGGGGAAGGAGAGGCTGCCATTACTTTGGACTCATTCTCGGACTCCATGGCTCCCCAGCAAGTACCTTAATGAACGCTTCCATACTGCCGTTAAAGAGTTTATGGCTATACACTGAAAGAGGCCTAGGTCTCCTCATTTTCTGTGGTTTAGGGGGAAGACAGGGGGGCCTAGGGGAAAACGGAACAAAAGAAATCAAGAAGGCAACCAACATAAACATACCGCTGGGAGAGACGCTCTTCAAGCCCACAACTGGAAGAGAACATAAAATGCAGAGGGAGCCCCTGGCCCCCACCACACTCGTTCCCCATGTTCCATCTGAAGGCCTCTGGATGGTTTAGGTCCTAGTTTACCTACAATGCCAAGCAGGAGCAACTCTCACAAAACACAAATGCATTCTACTTTAGGGGATACAGGGTGTATCCAAGAAGCCCCTGCAATGTCAACCAGAGGCTGGCATCCTGCAGACCAGATGGAGGGGAGGAGGGGAGAAAGGTGTCATCTGTAGCCCAAGAAAGCAAGAGACTTTCAAGCATTATCGAGAGGGTTAATTTTTCATAATTTTGGCTTAAAGCTATCACCAAGGCCCAACTCCCAATGTACCGAGGGCACTCTCTTCCAGATGCCTCTTGGCATTTCGAAGGCATATGACTCAGCTTTGTTGCATGGATCTGAGAGCCAGACAGATGTCAGGATGCAAGCTGCACCTTCTTTAGGATCTGTAGGTGGCCTGGAATGTTATTATCCCATTCATCGGTCAAGTACATTTTGGATCAGAGCGCTGTCAAACCCATGACCACACTTAACCCAGTGTCTTCCTATTACACCTGGCTCTATTCTACAGAAACTAAGGCTCAGAGAAAAAGAGCAGCGAGTCAGACCTACCTCTACCCGCTTCCCCTCCAAGGAAGTTTGTTTGTTTGTTAATTTGTTTGTTTGTTAATTTGTTTGTTTGTCTTTTACGTTTCAAGTCAAGGGCATAGTGCCAGGGCATTGTGCCACTTCTAGCTGCAGACGTGTCTGTCCCATCAGTCCATGACACGAGTCAGGTTGAAAGTGTCTTGCTTTGCTTTTGGCTCTCCATTCCCTGGGTTCTGCTGTTAGCCACAGGGAGGGGAGTCCTGATACCACAGTCCACCAGGAGCAATGAAATGGCCACAGACACCAGACCCGTGTCCACAATTGCTCGCCATGCATGGGCCTGGACTGGCTTATTTGCTCATTTCCTTACACAAACTGGCCTGACTCAACACTGGGGACCTTCAGGGAAAGGGAGTTTAGAAAGTTTGGAGGAAGCACCCTTCCCAAATGAGGCAGCTTACTTTCAAATCGTTTGGTTCAAGCTATGGGAACAATGAGTGTATATTCAGCCAGGCAGAAAAATGGGCATGTATGAGAAGCAAAGACTTGCCCCTTCTCCAAGTCTTGATTGATTTCTGTGTATTAGCAAGAATCTTCTGTTTGTTTCTGAGACAAGATCTCATATAATCCAGGGTGGCCTCAAGCTTGCTATGTAGCCGTGTATGACGTCATATTCCCGATCCTCCTGCCTCCGTCCTCTCAGTGCTGGGATTACAGGCATGCACCTTTGCACTGGGTTTAATGTGGTGTTAGCAACTGAACTCATGGCCTCGTGCGTGCTAAGCAAGCATTCTACCAACTAAGGTATATCAGCCCACACAGGCAAGAAGCATATGGACTGTGGAACCAATCAACACGAAGGAGGCTTGCTCTGCCTCTCTCCCCCTTGGGCTTCCTGTGCCCGTGTCCTTCAGTAGTCCAGCCATACTGGACACTCTAGCCAAGTCCTCTGGAATGTTTCTAAGTGTTGAGCAAAGGCTGCTAACTCCAGGACATGCATGGGCAAACGGGCAAAGACACGGTTGAGTCCAAACAGCATGCCATCCAATCAAGGGCACCAAAAGAACAGCACAACCAGAACTCTGAAGAGAAACAGCAGGCAGGATTATCTCCAGCCCATCGCGGATCGATGTGAATTCGGTTAGCTAAGTCCATGTCATTTCCTTTTTGTAAAAAATACTGCATCTTTTTTTGAGAATGTGTGAAAACAGGGAGGGGGGGAAATCTCATATAGTGGCTCTGTGCTTTTGAAATTTCAAATGTAAAAGCCAAAAAATATATAGATATATATGACACCAAGCCACCGGATCCAAATTTAGGGATAAGGAGGATGGCAATGCCACCATTTGTGTTTTCCTAGTACTGTGGGCTCTGGGGACACTTCTCCCACATTGCATGATTAACCTCCTCACAAGTCTGGGAGGCCAAGGAGCCCACAGGATATTAAGAAATTTGCCAGTGGCCCCACAGATGGGATCTATCAAGAGCCGGAAGCGGAACGCAGTTCTTCCTGCTGGGAGCTCCATCACAGGTATGAAGTCGAGAGAGGGATCTTGCTAACTGTCTATCCATCTCTCGTGGCCGGCAAGAATAGGGATCTTGGCACAGGCACTGAAAAGGCAGAATCGAAAGCAGGATCTGCTTCCCCAGTTTTTCCTGCCAAGTCCAGGGTGTAAAAGGAAATGGAGGCCTCTTTCCCCGCCCTGTGGCGCACTGGGGAGTGGCTGGAATCTCTGACAAGGAACCGTAGCTATCCCAACTTTGAATGATACCAAATCTGTATCGACTTACTGGAATGCTGGGTGGGGCACAAAGTGGGGAGCAGGGGGGCAGCTCAGCCAAGGAAAGTGGGGCAGCCTAAACCTTCCATCTCTTCTGCTGCTCAGGTGCAGAGCAAAAACAAAACAAAACAAAAAAAGGAAAGAGAGAGAGAGAAGGGAGGAAAACAGGAGCAAGCCACAGAGGGGAGAGAAGGAAACCAGAGACAACCGCAATGGCCCCTCTCTGCCTTTCGGCTGGGATGAAAATTAGCATATGCTGGCAACACAGGCGTGGCCTCAGAATTAGTCTGTGACAAAAAGCGAGAGATTAAGAATTTCCCCCAAACAACCCAACAGATGTGGGTGTCAGTATCCAAAATGGTGCCAACACTGATCTTCAAGGGCTCATGGATTCTTGGAAGCTAACTGAAGTTGGCTATAAACTGAGCTGTGTCTGATAGGTCATGACATCTCCCTTCTCATAAGGACTAGGGCCTCTTGTCAACCTGCTTAAGGAGGCCGACCTCCCTTCAAATCATAATGATCAGAAGCTGGTGTTTGCATCTCACTTTGGCATTTTTAGCAATTCTTCAAAGTCCGTTAGCACATCTGGTCTGCCTAGAGGAACTGCTGAACAGCTTTGAGAACAGCGGGGCTGTGGTGAACTGAGGCCGTTCACAAATCTGGCTTTAAGTGTGAGAAAGGGGCCAACTAGACAAGGGCAAGAGCAATTTGGCTGAGGGAACCTGCTCAGACGATGGTCCCAGATGACTCTGACTGTGAGAATCTGTAGTTGACACAGCCAAGGTGAGAGTCACATCACCCAAGGCCTCGGGGACTCATTTTAAAACCACTTTGAGGTTGACAGTGAGGTCCACAAGACCAATAATGAGTCAGAAAATATCTGGCCTCAAATTTGGGACAGGATGCCTAAGTGGGAGGTCTAGTCATCCAGGCATCGATTTCCCAAGCCCTAGGCTGAAGCGATTGTAGAAGACAGTATTTCAGATGGTTTAAAAATTATGTACATATAGGTTTTTTTTTGTTTTTTGGGTTTTTTTTTTTTGAGACAGGGTTTTTCTATTTAGCTCGGACTTTCCTAGAACTCTCTTTGTAGATTAAGCTGGCCTCGAATTCAGATATCTATCTGCCTCTGCCTCCCAAGTGCTGGAATTAAAGGCATGCACTACCACCAGGTTTATGTTATTAAAACAAAATCTGTCTATCTATCTATCTATCTATCTATCTATCTATCTATCTATCTATCTATCTATCTCCTGGGCTTTCTTGGGGCTGGGAAAGCCTAAGACCTTGCCAAGAGATACATTATGGCTCTTCTCCATCCCGACCCCATAGTCTGCTGGAGCAATGGCCTGCCTGCATCTTACAGATTAGGAGGCAGGGGGGGCCACAGCCCAATTCATCCCACTTTGGTATAAAGTTCTCTGAGTATTATAATAATACTCTCTTTCCAGAAAAATAAAAGAGTAACAAATTTGGCTTATTCAAATGTGACCTGAGCAACTGCTGTTCCACATGTGGAAGGGTCCTTGCCTGTGAATCATCTCATTGTTTCCAAACTGCCTGGGCCCAGATGAACATCTGGATTCCTGGAAAGCCCTAATCCTCCAGGTCCAATACACTTAAACCCCAGAGCTTCCCAAGCCTTTGCCACGCCCACTTGCTTCCCCAGGAGCAGGGAAGAGTTCAAGGGTCATCTTTGCTGTTGCCAAGTAGGACAGCTTTTCAGGATTCTGAGCCATTGGAAACGGCTGATTTGGAAATAAAGAGTGTCACTGGGTCACTGAGCCCACTACCCCATCTCAAAACGAGGTTAAAAAAAAAAAGTAGCTACCAACTGCCACACATGATAGAGGGCAAATCTCTGGGCCAACTGCTAGATTCCTGTTGAAAATCCAGACACCAGGGCAGCGCTGGCTGCTTAGGCATCTAACGCCTATGAAAGGCTGAAGACGGCTGAGTGGAAGGGGGTCACTGCTCAGGGAAAGCACAAAGGAAGATTCAGAAGGAGCCAGGAGGAAGCCTGGGTTCCCTATCTTACTGGCCTAGTCAGTGCATCCAAGTTCCCACTAAACTTCAAGCCAAAGTATGATGGGCAGTGCAGGGGTTAGGGTGGGAGGTAATCTGGGCACGCATCCATGTGTAAGCAGCATGCGCGTGGTCATCTGGACACAGCATCAGTCAACCCCAAAGCCTTAGCAACTGAGGACCCAGCCTGGACCTGGAGCACCTAGCGAGCAGTGTGGGCAGTGGCCATGTAACATCCAAAAGAAGAAAACAGCCACTCTGCAGCCTAAAGCCTCTGCTAGCACCTTTAGCCACCCCTGGAATCAACTCTTCTCCACTGCCCCTCAACAGCTTTGAAAGTCCCCTGTGGCCAGCCTGCAGGAGCATGCGTGGTTTTGCCAGTCTAAAGCCAGAACAAGCAATGCAGCCTCAGGAGCCACTGTCCCCTCTCCCATCACCCCGGTGGCCCCAAAGGTGAGGACTATCCAGTGTCCCTGGCTCCCAGGAGGCTGTCTTCACCCTACCCCTCCACCCACCAACCCTCCCACCTCATCCCCCCAGTCTTCAGGCAGCCATTACAAAGGACACAGATTCCCCAGCTCTCACCTGGTAGTGCCGCACTCTGCTCTCTCCCCTGGGGAAAGAAAACAAAATTGCATGTTGATATTTCCTTGGCTTTGATCATTGTTTTAAGCTGAGAACTTTCTTTCCCTTAAAACAACAATAGACAGATTCCCATGTATGCATCTACAGTCATTCTTTAATCCTGCCCCCTGCCCTAAGCAACTGCTACTCTTTTTGTCTCTGCAGGTTTGATAGGCATTTCCTAGAGAGAATCACTCTCCTTGTGGTTTCTCTCCTGAAGCTGTCTTCTTTAGTTTACCGGAATTTGTCTGAGGTTTATCCATACAGCATGATTCGGTAGGTCATTTATTTTTATGGCTGAGTAATACTCCTCTGTGTGACCAGACCACAGTTTCCTTGCCTGCTTGTCAATAATGACCTGTTGTGTAACAGTTTCCTTGCAGTTTGAAACATTCCACCCCACAAGGAAGTTCCTTAGGCAGGAAGATGAACAGCTCCAAATAGCTTCAGGAAGACCCTGAAACTAAACAGATTCACTAGGGCCCTCCTTGCCAGAGTAAACAAAAGCTGAATCCCTCTTAGATTGGAAACCAAGCTGCAAAGAAGACTTGATTGAGAACAGACCATCCTGGAAGAGGCAGAAACTGGCAGGGCTGCCTGGAAGAGGTTTAGATCAACTCAATCACTTGGAAAAGACACTCCAACCCATTGAGCTGCCTGTAGGCTGTGCAGTACACTCAGGTGGCCAGCTTTGTGAGCTGTCACTGGAGCTGGCATTGGCCTTGGTGATACAGTTGCCTTTGAGCCATTTCTGTTCCTATAAGTAACACTTCACCCATATTCCTATAAGAAACCCCAATAAAACTCATCATTTCGCCAAGTTGGACTTAGGTCTGAGCTGTACTTTGTTCTGTTCTGGTTTCCCTACATGGGATGAGTGACACAATACTGCCCTCAAAGGACCTCATTCTTTGTTCCCCCAAATGCTCTTCCCCTGTACTCAAACTACTCTTGCCCAAGTCTTGAACATTTCTGTAAGTGGACCATCACCTAGCCACTTCAGTTCGAAGTCAGAGAAAGGTTCTTCAAAGCTCTCTTTCCTTCTTAACCTTAATGGCCCATTTCTCTCTACTTCAACACCACCATCTTGGCCCAGGTTCCTACCATCTCCTGCTCTTTAAGTGTACCACCCATTTCAATACAATATATTCCCAACTCAGCAGTGAAAGAAATTGTTTTAGCCAGAGCAAGTTTCATCTTCCTCTTGCTTTCTAGGGTCCCCTGTCACATATGGAATGGAATATAAGCCTCATTCTCTGTATTCATTAGCTATTCAAGGTTCCAGGGGACTCTGCAAACTGTTACATGTACAAAGACTCCTTCGTCCTCTGCCCATGATGCTTCTGTCATAGATTTCTCTTCTAGGGCCCCATGGTGGTCTTTGTTTGCTGGGCTTGGCTTGCCCATGACACTTGCAGAGCTGACCTTTGCTAGCCTTTTGCATCCCAGCTGAAAGGGAGGATGAAGAGTAGAGTTTCCTCCACCTGGAGGAGACAAGGGTCTCCTTAGAGCTCATCTGTTTCCTTTCTTTCTATATTTGCTTATCACCGGCACTTTCTTTGACTGCAATTTCACCTGTTTACTGCCACCTATTGTCATTATTGTCACATCTGTTCACCTAGAGAGGTGGTAAAGAACAGGGTCTCATGTAGCCCAGGCTAGCAGCAACCGCACTATCTAGCTGCAACTGGCCTGGGACTCCTGATTCTCCTATGCTCACTTTCCAGGGGCTGGGATTACAGGTGCGTACCACCATGTTTGTCCTCCCCAAAGACTGGGAGATGTCTGAGCTGGCAAAAGTGCTTGTGGAAAAAAAAAAAAAAAAGACCTGAGACCAGATTCATAGCACCCACTTAAAAGCTAGGTGTGATAGCATGTATCTGGAACCCTGGTACTGGGAATGAATCCTGGGACTCATGAGCCAGCCTACTAAACAGCAAGGTCCAGGTTCAATGAGAGATTCTGTCTTAAAGTAGAAGGTAGAGAGCAAGTCAAATAAACACCCTATGCTGATCTCTGCCCCGTTTCCCAATCCTTCAAGGAGAATGAAACTCCCCACCCGAACTCCTTTATATCAGTGCTGCCCACGAGTTCTAGAAGCCAAGTGGCAAAACAGGCAAGGTGAATTCGTTGCTTGGTGGGTTAAATTTTACCCTGTTTAACCCAACTTATAAAATATTGTCATTCCAATATGTCGATATATATATATCTACATCAAGCAAGCTATTTTATAATCTCTTCCCCAGGAGCCAATGCTTCAGGTTCTGGTGTTCATTCTGTTTGTCTTAATGAACATGATCATGTGTCAATCCATATTTCAAGGGTTTGGCAGCCAATGTGGCCCACGGCCTTCACCTTGGAGATACAGCTCTAGACTAGAATCTGACTGATGTCCATATGAGGGTTTGCTTTGTGTTGCTTCTTTTGTTGTTGTTGTTGTTGTTCTCGTTGGGGAAGTGTCTCACGTAGCTCAGAATCACCTCAAACTCATTATGCAAAGGAGGATGACTTTGAGCTTTGGTTCCCGCTGCCTCCACCGGCCATTGGCTAGGTTTTCATGCCACTCTGGGGCTAGAACCCAGGGCCGTATGCATGGTAGGCAAATACTCTACCGGCTGAGCTAAATCCCCAGCCCCTAAGGCTTTGTTTCCTTGTTTGTTTTTAAGAAAGAAAGTAAGCATTTTTTTTTCCCTAAGGGAAGCAAGGCAGGGTGGGGCTAGAAAGAAAGAAATGAAGGGGGAAGATGGTAACCTGAGATCTGAGACTAGAACATGGAACATACAGACATATATTGTTCCTGACCAAAGGACTGGCAGGTGACAGGGTGAACTGCAGGAGTTTGAGCTGAAGCCAAAGATCTAGCCAGGGCAGGGGAGAAGTCAGGTAGAGCAGGCAGATGTATTCTGTTTAATCTGCTTGTGCGTCTGGGCTCTGCTGCATAGTCTCACGAGACTCCAGTTAAATCATCGCGCAGAGACTTGGGAGCACCCACAGCATCCCGTGAAAAGGCTTCACGGTGGCCTGGGATTGTTCTGGGTAAGGATGGCCAGCCATAACACATACTCTTTCCCTCGTGGCTGCGTCCAACTGCTACCCTTAGTATAGAGTCGTCTGGAAGGCAATTTCTGCTCCTTCTTTTGGTTTCCAAATGACTCACCCTTCTGTGGGCTTGCTATGGGCTCAGTGCATTGTCACACACTATTTCCTCTGTCTTGACCCCTCTTGCCCATCTTTTCACACAGCTGGAACCTTCCCAGGCACAAGGCGGACTGTGAAGATGACGGTGAACTTCTAAGGTCAGAGTGTAGCTGCAATGACCTCATGAGGTCATGACGGTATAGCACATTCCCACATTGGTGGTCACGCTGGTGTAAACACACCTACTACTCTGTCCTTATAGAATTAGAGCACACTGAACTTCGTACATGTAACACTTGGCATTGATAAGTGATATCTACTGTTTCTGCTACCTTAGAAAACATCTTTTCTTCTCCTAAAAATATGGGTTTGCTGTAACACAGCATGGTGTGTTATAGCGAAAGCACCCTCAGCTTGTGTTTCAGTCTTTCTTGATTATGTCATTTTTCTCTTGTGTTTGCATTAATCTCTTAATGTGATCTCACACATGCATCATATGCCCTGTGGGAACAGTCAGCCTTGGGTTTGTGTCATCACTGCTTAACATGATATTAATATGGTGATAGAATTGCCTAACCTATTTCTCAGAGGATAGCCTCATCATTTCATAATGCTTATATGCAGCTGGTTGACTGAGGTAGTTAGCTGTGCCCTGTGAGGATGGAACCCCATCTGTCCATGTGTCATGGCATAGCCCTGTCAGTCTGTGCTTTTGGATATTGAGAGACAGCTGTGTGAAGCAAGAAGGTAGGAAGCAAAGGATTAAGTCATGGCCTTGAATGCCGACACACAGTCAAGGTGGACCCTCCTCTGGGACCCTTCAGCTTTCTGTCTGCAACCTTGCTCTCTGGAAATCCACTGGCAACCTATTTAGAGATACGAATTGTCACTGCTAACAAATAACAGCCAAGTTTCTTTTTAAAGCATTGTCTTTACAATCAGAGATCATTGGGTTTTTAGAAACATATTATAAAATATAGCTGGTACCTGAGTCCAGGGGACTGTTTAGTTTTATGATAGGCTGTTAGGCTTGGGTCTGACAAAGCTGTGTTCCATCTCTGTTACAGACAATAAACTATTAACACTTCAGACCTTCAGCAAAACAGAAATGTGCTAGCATCCCAGGTAGAAACACAGGTAGGAACTTAAAGAAGACCCATGCCCAGAGTGACAGGGAGGTCACAGGTAAAAGATTCAGAGACAACAACAACAAACCAAATTCTCTGGACAATAAAATGACACTGCCACCACACAGACAGTGTGAACTGAGTGTGTGCTCCCAAGAACAGCAATGCCACACAGACAGTGTGAACTGTGAGTGTGTGCTCCCAAAAACAGCAATGCCACACAGACAGTGTGAACTGTGAGTGTGTGCTCCCAAGGGCAGCAATGTCACACAGACAGTGTGAACTGTGAGTGTGTGCTCCCAAGAACAGCAATGTCAGTCTGATGAGCACTTAGCAGCCTTTTCAAAGTTCGCTAGATGGCCAGGCATGGTGGTGTACACCTTTAATCCCAGGACTTGGAAGACAAAGGCAGGGGGATCTCTGTGAGTTCAAGCCAGCTTGATCTACAGATTGAGTTCCAGGACAGTCAGGGCTACACAGGAAAACCCTGTCTTGGGAGAACAAAAATTTGCTTGTAAATGAAAATGACCTGGAAGGATTTGTGCTTCTTGTAACTGGCAGGTTCCTTGAGTCACACTGTCAGAGGGGTGCTTTGGAGAAATGGAGGCATGTGACATCATAAAAACAAACAAACAAACACTCCTGAAACAACAACAATAAACCCAGAGTGAAAACTTTTGAATATTTCTGAGGACCATATTTCTCATTTTTTAAAGATTTATTTGTTCATTTCATGTATATAAGCACACTCTAGCTGTCTTCAGACACACCAGAAGAGGGCATCAGATTCCATTACAGATGGTTGAGAGCCACCATGTGGATGCTGGGAATTGGACTCAGGACCTCTGGAAAGGCAGTCAATGTTTGTAACCTCTGAGATATCTCTCCAGCCCCTCTTTTTTTTTTTAATGTTTTCATTTCATCTCTAGCAACATGAACTAGTTCTGATGGCAGGAGTGGGTCAGTGATGAGATATAACCACACAGTAACCCTGCACATAGAGATCAGTCTGGAGGAAAGAGCCAAACTGCGCAGGTGGAGGTGAGGTGACTTGGAGATTACATTTTAGAAGAATGGGCCTGGCACGGTGGCGCACACCTTTAATGGCAGCACTGGGGAGGCAGAGGCAGGTGGACCTCTGTGAGTTTAAGTCCAGCTTGGTCTACAGAGCAAGGTCCAGGCCAGGCAAAGCTTCATAGTGAGATCCTGTCTCAAAAAAAAAATTATAAGAGTGGACTTGATAAAGCTCTGAGCTCTGTCTGCCCTGCTCAGCTCAAATTCTGATTGCCTTACTCAGTGCCCTAAGAACCCACAACATGCCTTTATTAGATCGTAGATATGCAAAATGAACAGCATTTTGGTGTAAACTTCAGTCAGATTGTCTTTTTCTTTTTCAGTTATTCAGTGCTTTATTAACTTTATAATAGTGTATCAAAGGCAGACATGGTGGCAGCACAGGCTTGGAGAGCTCTGGGGAGCCAGAGGCAGAAGGATTACAAATTCAAGGCTAGCTTTGAATTCAAGGTTATATATCAAGTTTGAGGCCAGTCTGTGCTATATAAGATCCTGTCTCAAAAAAAATATTAATAGTACTAATTGTGACATATCATACTAATATAAAATTTTAATAAAGGGGAATTGAGGATTGCCCCGATGAGAACGATACTATTTTTTTCAATTTTTATGTAAATTAAAACCCATTCTAAATAAAATATTCATTTAGACAAAGAAAACTTTCCTAGAACTGACCTGTCTACTAAGATCTGTCCCTAATGTCAAAGGAAGCACATTGGGCTTTTCTGTAGGTGACTTGCTAAAAAAATCACATGATGGGGCTTCTAGGTGGCTCTTAGCTGTTCCTCCATTCTGAAGCATCATTTTCTCAGAGCTATTCTTGCCAACCAGCTCAAAACTCAGAAAGGAGACTTCAGAGGTCACATCTCATTGGTAACATGCAAAAGAAACTTATTCTAAATACTGCCATTTCGTTTTTAGACTCATTTAATCATAGGGAGAAAGTAAAGTCAAGGTCCCAGGTCCAGGGGAGCTGGGGACTTCCCAATAGCAGAACAGCTTCTATTATAAGGAAACAGTTGTCTGACTCCAGAAATGTCAGGGACAATTCGTAAGGGAACAGCTGTCTGAGTCCAGACATCTCAAGGACAACTTCTCTATCTTGCTGCCAGGGTCAAACTAAGTTAATGTTCCCAGCCTAGGAAGCAACTTCTGTCCTGATTGATGGACACTCCCTTGCTCAACACCTTGTGTCAAAATATGATTAGATGATACTACAGCGCACTCTACTACTCCTTGCTTCATGGTGTCATACTTTAAATATGCTTTCCAATGTTTCTTCAGGGTTGTAGTTCAGCTCCTGAGTCTGTTCTATTGCCCTGATCAATCAGAAGCAGCTTGATTATAATAAATTTTTGTCATCTGCATTGACCTGGATTTGTTGTGTTGGATTTAAGTGGACCCTATGACAATGTCAGTGTGAGACATAGTTGATAAAACCTGGAAGACCAAATGGACTAGGATCAATGCCAGCCAAACATTATGATCACATTAAGGCCATTCAGACAAGGACAGAAGTGGGTTAGCACTCAGAGGGGAGCAGGGAACAGAAACCCTTCTATCCCACAGACCAAGGATCCAACCAGGACCTTAGTTTTTTTTTTTTTTAAGCACTTGGTTTTTAAGCCTAGGAAATCTTAATTTCAAAACACTAGTAGTCACCAAGTCACATTGACTTGATCTTCTCAACACTGGTCCAATCCTGAGAGGTCAGGATGGGCGGAACTTAACAGATGAAAGGAAAGCTTACTGCAGCTAATTCCTCTATACTTGAAATGCTAGTATTTTTGCAAGCCTGAAGCATGAGGATTATAAAGTTAAAATCATGCTGGTCTATATAGTCAGAACCTAGTAAAAAAAAGAGAAGGTAGAGTGATGTGTGTGTGTGAAGAGAATTAGATCAGTGATTGCTATGGGCAGAGAATGGAGAGACTGACTATAAAGGGATACATGGACATTCTTGAGGTTAAAGGAAATGTTTTATACCCCATGCTGGGTGATGTTTCTACATGGAGACATGAAGACAGCAGGACTAAGCTTGAAGTTTTAAGCTTTCCCAACCTGACTGGAGCACAGTAGGATTTTGGATGGAGTAAAAGAAACAGATCCAGGACCTCCCTGTGCTTTTGGACTAGCTGGGAATATGCTAATATCATTGGAAGCTGGGTGGCTTCAGACCTAATTTTCTGGTCTCTTAAGGACTAAACCATACCATGTATTTACTTTTCTTCTCTGGACCCAGAACCTTGGTGAGGCTCTCCAATACATGTGCTGAGAAACACTGGTCCCTGTGTCCTTGGAGTCCCACCTCCTACTTATGGGGACTCATCCACCCCTTGGCCTTGCCCTTTCTTACAGGCACACAGGACTCATCCCAGCCCCTGTACCAAGGTGGTTTTTCCAATCTGTCTACTGAAGGCACAAGAGTCCAGCATCAGGTCTTTCCCTGTCCGGTGCTGGATATCTTGAGCTGAGGTAGCTCAGCAGTTCCAAGCCATACAGTAGTCCCTCTTGGTCTCTCCAGCACCCAACTCACCTTCACCCAGGGTCTGCTTGAGTAAGTCATGCTTGGCTTGCAGCTTGGTGATGAGGTTACTGCCATTCACATATTCTTTAAATTTCTGTAAGACACATGGGCATAAGGAAGGAAAAGGTCACACAGCCAAGTGATGACAGGGTCTCTGACTCTACAACTCATCTCCCTGACAGGGAAACCAAAGAGAAATCAGGCTACCCAGGGACCTGGCATGGGGACATAGGCCTCCGCACCTGCTTTAAGCTCTTCCAAGTGGCTAATTCTTAAGGATCCTCAGGTCTTGTAAGTTGGATTGTGTACGCAAGAGGCAGGAGACTATGGCAGCAGTGGTGGCCAATTCCACAGTGAGGACTGTGGGCAGCACAAGGTGAAAGGCCCCTCTGGTCACCAAAGTTCCACTATGCGTCCAGGACCAGAGCAACAAGGAAGAGAACAGAGGCCCTGAAGCTGAGGCCAAGGGCTATCAGAGCAGAGCCAAAGATAAGCCTTTCTTCCACATGAGGAAGGCCTGTGCAGGCCACTAGGAAACCTTCTAATGGATGGTTTCTCCCATCACTACACTGGGGGTAGTGGTTTTGTGGTCAGATGACCTAAGGAGGAGTATACACAAAGAGCTTTGCCCCAAGTGTCACAGAAAGTCAAGAGTGGGGTCAGGAAGCATTCTGGCTACCTCCTAGGTCACTGTCCTTGTCAAATTTGGTATGCTATGAAACAGTGACAAGGGATGGAGAACCATCCAGAAGAGCAACACAGCTGATCACACACATACATACATCAGTATGCACACATATTAATATGCATAAGCATAAAGAAAAAATATAATGTCTTTCCTTGGTCAAAGACACAAGATTCCTTTATATACAAGGTTGGGCCCCTTCTTCTGTTACCCAGATTTTGTACTACAGGAGAAGTGATGCTCTACTTATACCAATAGGTACTTCCTGCTCCCTCTTAGGCCTCTAATGGAAGTGGTAGTTGCCAGAAGTCATGAAGACTAGCTTTGTTTTCTTTCTTGACAAGGTCAAAGAATACCGATGGAAGGAATGAGGTATGTGCCAGCTACAGCATCGCATTGTTAACGCTAACCACAATATAGAGTCAGAGGCTGGAACTGGATTAATTTGTGGCAGATTCTGTGAAGATAATTCTAGCTGTATGTCTCAAGTGACTTGATTTTTCAACTTGTCAATAGCCTGGCATAGCCATTACATTTTCCTTTTAGCAATCTTTAAGATATTGGGGACCACATTCCCTGAAACTGCACACCATATAAGATCTGAGAAGAGCATAGGTGTTGAGCAGTTGAATTAAGATTCTGACAACTGGTACCTGTGACATGAGTCCATCAAGAGGATAGCTCAGGGAGGACCTAACTAAGTTGTTACCTACAAGTCCTTTAAGAGGAGGGAGGCCTGGCTGCATATGGAGAGGGGGGGTCAGCTGATGCCATCTGAGCTTATCAAATCAAAGCTAGTATAGGGCATGGCAGCATATGACCTTGGTGACTTTGACTTTAGATATTGTACTTTAGAGAATGTATTCAGGAGGCACAAGATGATGAGGCCACTCAGAACCAAAGCTTATAAGATAGAGCCGGACATTCAGGGTCTTCAACGCGGAGGACAGAAACCCCAGCTTTCTGCAGCCAAGACTGTTAGATAGCATCAGCTTCACTCTGGTCACCAAAGAAAACAGCATGGAGACCAAAGCCCAGGAACCCTGGGGTGGTAGATTTCCTGATGATAACAAAGAAAAGTTCCGTATCCAGTACCAGCCACACTCAAGCAGAAGGGCTGTTTGGGTGAAAGAAAGCTTGTCACCGTGGCATTTGAGCAGAGTCCCCACAACCTATATGTGGATGTGTACCACATGGAAAGTAAGTCCCTTACAGCCCCAGCCTCCATGTTCAATAAGCCTATCTTGAACTAAAGCCCCAATTATCCTCCCTCTTCCTCCTGTCCCCTGGTTAAATTGAAGGTCTAGAACCTGGGATTTTACAGGAGAGAGACTAGAAACTCCTGAATAACTTGCTCAAAATGCTGAGGTCCCAGTTTTCAATGTCTAGTCACCAATTTAAGACAATAATGCATGCAAAGAACTCTAAGTGGTTATCTGACTCCTTCACCAGGCTCCTCTAACCCAGAGGTTCTCAACCCATGGGTTTTGACCCCTTTGGGGGGTCACATATTAGATGTCATGTATATCAGTTATTTATATTATGATTTATAATTAGCAAAATTATAGTTATGAAGTAGCAATGAAACAAATTTGTGGTTGGAGGTCACCACAGCATGGGGTATTAAAGGCTCGCAGCATTAGGAAGGTTGAGAACCACTGATCTAACCCAAATGACTAAAACTCTCTCTTGGTTTCTTCCAAAAGCATCAGTGACCATCACTCAGGATCAATGCCAATACTACCCACTGGTGAGTCACTCTATACTTCAGAAAACAAATCCAGGCAACCTAATGTTGAAAAGCACGTTAGGAGATTTATGTCATAGTATTTTGCTGGATCTCTCTCATTCAGACTTCTTCCAAAGCCACAGGCAGGGTGTCAACAGACAGTGGCCTCTGGGTCCTGGATGCTACTTACAGTAAAATAAAACATTTCTGTTTCCTGCTGGTTGGCTCTCCTTTTGGCGATGTTGATTTTGCTCATGTAGGTCTCGGAAGCAGCTGACTTTATGGACTCTGTAGATCGGCTGTGTTGGAAGGCATCAGAGACATCGAAGTCTTCCACAGTCAGCATGTCCTGTAAGGTCTGCATGGTGGCATCCAGGGTCTTCCGAACCTAGGGAAAAACAGTATATCCACAAATACCCTTTATTTCCTAATGCCTCTGACACTGCTAAGTCCTTTTCCTGAGAGTCTCTTTGTTCTTTTACTTAATGTCTCTAGAAGGTACACAGGACAAGATGGCTTATATTATCTTCTTATATTGACATAAACAGTGATGTGAATTGGTCATTGGTCCAAGACCAATAACCGGCAGGCTAAGAAACCAGATTGCCCAATCTAAGGTCATTTAATGGATTGCTTCTGTCTGAGGGGCCTTAGAAATGTCATGAGGATGATGGAGTCAAGTTTCTAGGCTTTTTTCTCTGGTCTGGTTAGAGGATCCTAAACGAGACTCCTCCTGGGAGCTAGAGGGATGCCACTTGAACATAGAAATCAACAGAAATTCTCTCATGTTTTCCCTCATTTATGGAGGAAGAGGTCATCTAATAAGGGGTGTGATCTGCTGGGAGACAGGACCTTGGGGATGTTAGGTCACTGCCACAGGATTTAGTTGGAACACCAGTTTTCCATTCTAAGGTACAGTGGAACCACACACCACAGAGATAACAGAAGCAGGACTTGAGGACCTCAGTCTCCCAGAAGCTCTGAGATAAAAGGAGTCTCAGTGGCAGACTCCATGTTCCAGAGGTAGGTCAGTCCAAAGAGGTCACTGGCAAGAAATCTGACTCTATTTATTATAAGATCATTGACACTCAATGTCTCTCTTATTGTTCCTCAGCTGAAATGTCACCTCCTAAGGGTGTCAGGCTCCTGATGTCTTCCCATATCATAGCACTCATGGCTCACTGTTTCTCCATAGGCAGTCACTCCGTATCCAGTCTCTCATTGGTCTTCCTATTTTAATTAGTTTTCTCATCAGAAAGGCGAAGACCTCTGAGGCAGTGTTCCCTTGATTTACTCTCTATCTAGAATAATGTCTAGCATGTATTATGTGAATAAATACCACATAAATAAATACTTGTTGAATGGATAAATGAGTGAATACATCAAAATCAATATTTTATAATTTTTTATTATATATTTTTTCCAATATAGACAGGAAGCTGATTCAAGGATAAGCATATCCAAACCCATCTGCAGCTCACAGAGAGGGCTGTGTGCCTGGTCTCCTCCCTGTGGCCCTGATTTCCATTTAAATTTCATTAATGGCATTATACATGTAAACCATTAAACATCCTTTGGGGAGGGGGGAAGACAGAAGATAAGCAGAAAGAAAGAACACTTTCTGTCTGCCTGCTGTATCTCTCTTGCCCTGTTTAAAAAACAAGCCGGTTTGTCTTCGTGTGACCTTCCCAGGACCTGCTTCGATTTGTGTCATCTCAGCTCTGTCCTAGCTCTGCCCTCTGTAGAAATTCCAAGCACAACTGTCCCTGTTGTCCAGGATAGACTTCATGACATTTGAAGACAGTAGCCTTCTTACCTTCCACCTTGACTGCACACCGCCTTGAATGGCACTGTGCACGACCTGGGGTCCTTTCTCCAGGGCCCCAGGGCTGGCTGACATCTTTCCTCTGACACTGCCTGCCTGGCTTCTTCGGTCTATGTCCGAATGGGTCCACATAGCGTGATACTGTGCCACTTAGCAATGTGGGAGGAACCCTGGGCTGGTGAGGCTGACCCATTCCCTGGGGTTTCAAAATCCACAATACATTTAGGGTGGCCTGGACTATCTATTTCATTGTGTAATTTTAAATATTAACTCTGACTCCTGATGAAAACAACCAAAACTTATAGCAGAGAGTGAGGCAGAAAAGCATGAAGTCAGCAGTAACCACCGATCATTCTACGGCTGAGATGGAGCCAAGGCTCACATTTTAAAACATTTTCTCAAGCATTCTAAGCCTGCAAATCTGCAATTGTTCTAAACATAGAGTCTGTCTTCCTCTTGTTTCCCTTCCACTTGAGGTCTTGTAAGCATCCTTTAGAGCACTAAATATTCTTAGTGCAAGTGGGCTGTGTAGTTGTATAGTCTCCCATCAATGAGCCATCATTTTCTATATAGTCCGCTGCACAAGCCCAAAGAAACTAGAACCAGGGGCAGCAGCTCACTCACCTCTTCATTCTCAATCTTGAGAGTGGCCAGCCTGGACTGCAGCTGGTGGTACCGCATGAGCAGCTCCGTCTGGACAGGCTGCTGTGCACTGACCTGGCAGACCTGCAGAAAGAAACTCTGTCATTGCAAATCCATGGAGCCAGGGTGGGGGCTATCATTAACATTCCATTCGGAGGCCAGGACACAGGTCCAGCAAGGCCTAGTGGCCTGCTCTGGGTCACCCGTATTAGACATAGCAAAGGCAGTACCAGATGGGAACTAGGGTCCTCTTACTCTAGTGTCTACCTTTCTGCTGTCGTCAGTGTGGTTCTCCAGTCACAGTCATCTGCATTTGCACAGTAACTGTGGGCTTGGAAAGACCTTTAAGGTAATCTTAGCAAGCCAGACTAATCAGCTGCAAGGCAGGGAGTTGTGGAATGAGAGTAACTGCTTGAACAGACAGTAGTGAGCACAGTGAACCAGAAGCAGTTGACAAGTGCTCCGGTCACTACAGGAATGTAACCAGTTCCCCCTGCGCTCATGTCTCTAGCTGCATATGTGGAGGAAGATGGCCTAGTTGGCCATCATTGGGAGGAGAGGCCCTTTGGTCATACAAACTCTATATGCCCCAGAACAGGGGAATGCCAGGGCCATTACGTGGGAGGGGGTGGGTAGGGGGGCAGGGCGGGGACGCGGGAGGGTAAGGGAAAATTTCTGGNTTCTCAACCTTTCTAATGCTGCAATTTTAATACAGTTCCTCATGTTACGGTGACCCCACCCCACGATAAAATTATCTTCATTGCTACTTCATAACTGTAATTTGCTCCTGTGATGACTCGCAATACAAATATCTGATAGGTAGGATGGTCTTAGGTGACCTCTGTGAGAGAATGGATGAACCCTTAAGGGGTCATGACCCACAGGCTGAGAACCACTGCTTATTCAGGTTCAGGTACTTTCATATGGTAATGGAAACTGGACTCATTACGCAGGAGTCTGGCAGGAAGCCTACCTCATCCCCCATGTGGGGCTGGAACTCAAACTTCAGTGGAGGGCAAAAGACCTGGCTGCACATGTCCATGACTGTGTGCTTGTCACTGCGGGAGTCTAGGTTGTCCACTGCATTCTCTATGACGTCCAGGCCCTCGTGGCGAGAGGTCTCCAGGTTATATTCTGCTGAGAGGTAGGTCCGAAAGGTGCGGGCCAGGCTGGCGTGAAAGCCCAAATCACAGCACTTGGGGAGAGGCAGAGGACAGAAGGGTACAGGTGAGAGCTGGGGTGGGGACCTTTGATCACCTTCCATTGCAGAGCACTTTGGAGTCCTGAACAAGCCCTATCAAATCCCTCAGAGGGAGCTCAGAGCTGAAATGTGGGTACCAACAGAGCCTCCTTCATCTCCCCGGGTTCTCAACACAGTCTTACCTCTAAGATTTCTCTACACATGCTCTCTGCCTGGAATGTTCTCCATTTGCCAGTAAACTTATAGCCTATTTCCTTTTGGAAGTTTTCCTCAATGTTCTTCATACTGGGTTTTGGTCAGACATCCACATGCCCTCCACTTCCCTCACTGTAACCCTGGCCACTTGGCTTTGGAATTGTCTAGTAACATGCTTTAGGCAGGTGTGCTCCATGGGGCTTGCTGGCTCTTGCCCCCCACTGCTGAGCTTTAAGCCCTAGTCCACAGCAGGTGCTCAATAAAGGCTAAAAGCTGGAAGCTGAGAGCTAGGAGAGAGGAGGGGGCTAGCTTTAGTCCATTAGAAGGCTTAGGAGATTTCTGCCCCCAAACCCCATGCCCTGGCTTCCAGAATAGAATACACAGGGTTAGAGGGAAAGAATCCAGCGATCACTACCAAGCCTACTACTGCGCACCTACAGAAATGGATTCTCCATTGATCATGGAAGGGGAGACAGAGAAACACTCTAAGACACTATCTCCTATCACTGCTACTCACAATATCCTTCTTTAAGCCTGGTGCTCTCCAGGGTGCCCTGCACAGCCAGCTACCCACAGTCAGTGTTCTGCCCTTCAGTGATCAAACTCATTCCTCCTGAGAGAACTTCCCAATGGCTCTCCCATGGTGGCTGGACTCAACAAGGGTTCTGAATGAATAGTCTCCTTCTCTTCCATACCAGCAATCTCTAAGAGTGCAAACTGTATACCCTTCTGCCCTGTGCCCTCACACCTAGCAGAGGCCCTGGTACAGAAGGGAGAACTTTGGAGGTTGGTATCGTGTATCTAATTAAGCTATGGGGAGTCCA
This sequence comes from Mus minutoides, assembly GCA_902729485.2. NCBI lineage: Eukaryota > Metazoa > Chordata > Mammalia > Rodentia > Muridae > Mus > Mus minutoides. The sequence continues at coordinate 589,797 of LR750150.1, read as the reverse complement.
CCAGAGTTCACTTCTATCTACAGAAAGTGTAGGAATGAATTCACTCATACCCCAACCCCAAACACTTCTAGCCCTTATCCTCTAGCAGGGTTACAAAAGCTTGGCCAACCCACTTGTCAGTTAAGGACCATGGCCAGCTCCATCTCCCCCCAACTTGTGAGAGGTACCAGCCTACCTAGGGTCCCACGTAGTCTCAGACTCTAGCTAGCTCTAGCTGATGAGATGTTGCAGCCTGCATGAAGCCCTCACCCAGCCCCAGGCTACCCAGGTTGCTCACATCGATGAGATCAGAGACATCGTGGATGTAGTATTTGCTGATAGCTGCGTTGGTGGCTGCCAGATTCAGCAGATAGTCATTGCGGGCCTTCGTACACTTGAGCTTGTTCTCAGAATACTTGGCCTGCCTCTGTAGGGAGAAGACATAGACATCAGAGCCCAGCCGATCAGGGTGATAGATGATTGATGATTTCCATGTGAACCATCTGACAATGAACCATCTGACAACCTCCTAGTTATGGGATGCTTCAGTACCAAGGCAGTGCTGTTGGACCCTGAACTCAGCAATATACTTGATTGTTTGTCATACAGCAGCCATCCAAGTGGTCTCTGCTAGTGGGGTATAGGTAAGACACTCCACCCTCAGTACCCTCCGTGGGCTTCCAAAGACTCGGCTTCTGGCTACCACTCCAGGTCACCATTCCAGCCCCTTCTCTGTATATATGCCTTTTCTCATGCAACCTCTTTTGTCTATCCTCAAGAGACCAAGTACATTTCTGCTTTGAGTCCTTCAGACTCTTTGGAGTCACATACCCAAGCCTCTAAGCAAGCTGTTCCTTGATGTCACTCAGGACCTTACCAAGCTCCTGATGACGGTCCTGTCTGCTATGCATCCCTCCCATCTCTACTCTGTTCCCCTGCTCTGTGCTGTCCGAAGCTCTTGGTTTATTTGTTGATGGTTAGTATCCACCCAAGAAAGCGAATTCCACAAAGTCTGTGCCATGACCTGTCTTGCTTGTGGGTCATGGATCTGAGGCACCCAAACCAGAAGGACTAAGCAAGGCTTGGATCATTTTTAAGAAGAGGGGGAAGGGGAGGAGGAGAAAAAGAGAGTCTGGATCTGAACGAAAGGACAAACAGGGTAGAGCACCCAGAATCTTGGCAAAGCCGCTTTTATTCTGAGCCAGCCCAGAAGGGAGGAGCGAGAGAAGACACAATGGATAACTGCTCTTTCAGACTGAGGTGTCTTGGTGCAGGGTCTCTTTAAAGAAAACATGCTAGCTGCTCTTTTCCATCCGTCATTCCTTATGAGATCTAGCTTTGGAGTATACCAGTTCCACTGCCAACCTTGAAATTGTCCTCCAGCATCTCCTCTGATTTGCTCCCAGATCCTCTTTCTCGGAGATCATTCAGCCTATGTCTCCTGGAACTCACATCCTGTAACAGCTAGACACCCATCCACACAGTCTGGATACTCCTGACCCTATCTAGGGACTCACTGTGACCTTGAGACGGCTTTCCTGGACTGAGTTCACTTTGGAATTGAAAAGGACAGTCATGGCATCTTAGCTGAACTCGTCTATTTATAGGCGAAGAAATGAGAACTCAAGAAGAAAAGTGGCTTGTCCTGGAGCCAAGTTGCTAATTAGCATATGACTACACCAGGAATGAGCCTCTAGAATCTCAGCCAGTATCTTTCCACCCAGGCACTTCCTCTGGAGAGAAACCTTGCACCAGTGAGCAGCCACTCACTCGTCCTCCTCCAATTCCTCAGACTACCAACAATCTACTTCCCATGTCCATCGGTGTGTCTATTCCGGACATTTTACATTAAGTTATGTTGTAGAGTGTGTGGCCTTTTGTGTCTGACTTCTTTCACTTAACACAGTGTCTTTGGGGTCCATCCACATTGCGGCTCGTATCAGGACTTCATTCCTTTTCATGACTGAGTTACATTCAAGTTGTTTCCATCTTTTGGCTATGATGAACAGTGCTACTGTGAGCATGCACATACAAATTTTAATACAAATATGTTTTCATGCCTCTGAGGCAGACTGGAGAGGTACCACTGAGACACATGGTAGCCTGGTCCACTGAAGAGCAGGCAGATGGCTTCCCACAGTGACAGAACCAGCCACATACACAACCTGCCCCTGACACCGGTGCAAGGTTCCCTAATTTCCACATCTGTATCCCTGGTTCTTCCTGCCACCCTTTGTTATCGTGGTCCTTCTGGTGGCTGTGAAGCACTATGTAGCTGTGGTTTTTGTTTACATTTCCTTCATCCTTAATGATGCTGCACAGATTGCTCTGTATTTACAGACCACTTAGACAGGTTCCTAAGAATTGTCTATTCAGAGGTTAAAGAGATGGCTCAAGAGGTAAGATCAATGGCTGTTCTACTAGAGGACCAGGTTTGATTCCCAGCACTCACATGGTGGTTCACAACTGCTTATAACTGCAGTTCCAGGGGATATGAACCCTTTTCTAGTCTCTGAAGGCACAAGGTATACAAGTGGGGTGATTATATGCATGTTGACAAAACACCCGTAGACATAAAATATTAAAAAAAAATCTATTCAACTTTCTTGCCCATTTTGGTATTAAGTCTTTGTCTGGATTTTGGGTCTTCCTCAGTTTCAAAAATTATACCAGGACATACACACACACACACACACACACACACACACACACACACACACACACACACACACACACTTTTATACGCTTCCATGTTTACCCCAGTTTTATTGGGTTTTGTTCCCATCCAGTCTGTAATTTCTAAAGGATCCTATAATCATAGAATTAGGCCCATGAAAGAGCAGATAAACATCAGACACAGTGGCTGGCATATAGAAAAACTCTGCAAATGTTTCCTGGTAGTGGGGAATAGATAGATATAGAGATTCAGCAAGAAGATCATAGCTTTTGAAGAAGATAGGAGAGTTAGAAGTCACAGATGGGTCCTGCCCTTCAAAACTCCGTGGCCATAGCAGACATCATTAACCGATCTCAGAACCTTTTCAACTAAGCCTTGATATAGCTTCAGAATCCTCAATAGAGCATCCTGGGCAGCCATTATCAATTTATCAGAGCCAACACAAGCAATGAGACTTATTTATCAGATTTAACAACTGAAACTCAGGGATCAGTGTTAATGTAGCATCTAAAACCCCAGCTTAGAGGCTGCGGAGAGGGCTCAGTGGGTGACATGGTGGCTGTGTGTGCATAAAGACATGTTTGGATCCAGGCACCCAGGTGGAAACTGAACGTAGGTCTGTAACCCCAGAGCTGGTGGAGGGGCAGAGGCAGGAGACTCCTGGGGGCTTGATGGACAGCCAGTCTAGCCAGAGAACTACAGGTTCAGAGACAGACCCTGTCTCAAACAGGAAGGCAGAGAGCAATAGAGGAAGGTATTTGATGTTACCCTCTGGCCTCTACATAGCCACACAACGGTGAGGACCACACTAAACGAATAAACCCCAGGCTCCAAATCTTGAGCTCTCTCCACCATGCTTACAAAAAGCCTTGTAGCACCCATACACAGTGATTCTGAAGCTATGGTCTTTGACATGGCGATGGTAATTTCACAACAGGCTTGTGACAGCTTTAAATGTTAACCTGACAACCCAGAATTGCCCAGGAAGAGAGTGTTCATGAGCAACTGTCTACATTGGGTTGGACTCTGGACACGCCTAGAGGAGACTGTCTTAACTGAGTGACGTGAGATGGGAAGACCCACCTTGAATGTGGTGACACCACCTCATTGGCTGGGTTCTGAACTTTATTAAGTGAATAGAGCTAGCTTAGCATAAGCAAGCAATCATGTGAGAACATGTGTTCTGTCCTCTCTGCCCTTGATTGTGGATGTGATATATGAGTAACCATTTTTAGGGCCTGCTCCCTGGATGTCCCTGCTGTCATAGACTGTAAGTGTGATCTAAAGTAACTCTTTCTCCATTATGTTGCTTTTTGTCAGGATGTTTTATCCCAGCTACACAAATGGAACCAGGATAGGCTCCTTCATCCTTCATGTGAAGGGGGAGTGGCTAAGAGCACCGCTTCTCCTCTCTGTACTTTGCCCATTCCTCTCACTCACCTTTTCCTTCATCTTCTCAATCTTCTTCACGGAGCTGCGACGCTGGGGTCTGTCCTCGTGCCGGAGCAGGTTCATGCTCAGGTCTCCTGACTTGTTAAACTGTTTCTCCTCCTGCTTCTCGGCCTCCTTCAGCTTGCTCTCTGCACTGATGCTCTCTGCATGGTACATGTGGTAGGTTTTCATGACCTGAGGACACATGCGTACAAGAAACCAATAGCCCGTTATGGCTCAGCATGGTACATTCTGTGGTCTCTGGCCCCACCCCAAGGGCCACAGAACTCCTGCCTTCCCATCACACATTCCCCTTAGCCTCTTTACTTCTGCACAGTCTCCCTTAGGGCTGGAAATGAAGACGCTCCTCAGGTGTACTGGCTTTATCGTGAGTGACATCATCATCACCCTCATCTCCATTATCATCATCCCATCACTGAGGCCCTACTAAGTATCAAGCATGAGCTAAAAAACGAAAAATTAAGAAGAGCCACGACAACCTACAAGTGATATGATAAGCCAGGCCTCTGCTGGCCATCCTCTCTAGTCCCACCAGATGTGATCCGTGTGTCCTTCTTCCTTATCTTCACCCCGAAGTCAATGGAAAAGCCCTTAAAATGAGCTTTGCACACGGCCCTGTTATATAACCTAATAGATACTCTGTGGTCCCTGGAATACATTCAACCTTAGCTATACAAAGAATTTCAACAAAGCAAATTGCACTCCACTACTCGGCTTCTATTACAAAACAGGATATGATTATAACAAGGGGAATTCTGAGCCTGAAGTTTCATCCTGAAACCTTTCCAAGCTTACAAAGCATCCTATGAATGAGACACGTAGCCGGCGCTTCCTCTCAGACCTTGATGGAGACTCTCCTTTGCGACCCACTCCACAGGGCTCACTTTAGTAGTTTCCCCCAGGGCTTTGGGAACCCACTTCTCACTGATCTCATCCACTCCTCCAGCATGCCAGTTCCAGGATACTCTTTGCAAACCCCACAGCCCAGAAAATATTGTCAGTGGTACGTGTTTGACATCTAGTGGCCGGAAGGAATGAGTGCAGCTTTCCAGGTAAGTGATGAGGTCCTGTTGTTCCCAGGGTCATTAGGCTGTTCTTCATAGCAAGAGTTGAAGATAGTCAAGTTGGTAGTACCTACTGCACTTGTCCCTTCCAATGTTCCACGATCCCTCTCTGCTCAGAGGCACCCAGCTTCTGCTGCTTGTATTTACACACACACACACACACACACACACACACACACACACACACACCCCTCCTGGGTTCAGTGAAGATTGTTACATCAACTTTTCTACTTCAGCTTTCCAGGTCTGTTTATCTCAGCATCAACCTATCATCCTCACTGAGTAATTCACAGGGGTTGGGGGAAGCATTTCTATGTGTGTCTAGATCAATGGTTCTCAACCCATGGGTCTCAAACCCTTTGAGTACGAACGATCTTTTCACAGGGGCCACCTATTGCATATCATATATTTGCATAATAATTCATAACAGTGGCAAAATTACAGTTATGAAGTATCAATGAAAACAATTTGATGGTGGAGGCCACCACAACATGAGGAACTGTATTAAAGGGTCACAGTACTGGGAAGGTGGAGAAGCGCCATGCTAGGTCTTCTGTTCAGTCATCCACATGTGCATCTGTCTAACTGCACCAGGGCAACATCCCAGCCAGGGGTTCCACTTTCCATGTTTTCCTTTGCCTCAGTTTCTTCCTCTCACCCCACCCCCCCCCCCNCCCCCACCCCCGCCATTACCTCAATTTTTCACACACACACACACACACACACACACACACACACACACACACATCCTTGAGCCACACAATGCTCCTCCTATGCCCTTCAAGCCAAACTTCCCAGGATCCTTCCTGGGCTGTTCTAAAACTCCCATGCATGAAGAATAAAGCCTGAGAACCTGGGGCTCAACTGTCTATGATCCTGTTGCTTGCTGGTCCCAAAGATAACAGGGAACCCAATTGCACATGGTGACATGGCAGACAGCTGCCACTGAAGAGTGTATTTAGAGGCCTCTCAGAAATGAGTTGATTTATGCCGGAACCCTCAATTGTTGCCTTTATTTAATTACAGTTATCCTTTGGTATTCATGAAGGGCTGGTTCTCAGTCTGCCTCATGGATGCCAAAATCTGCAAATGTTCAAGTCTCTTATATAAACAGTACCATAACTGCACAAAGCCTAAGTATGTCCTTCTGTAGGCTTTAAGTCATCTCTAGGTCACGTACAATATTTGATGAAATGCAAATGTTATATAAGTAGATACTACAGTTACTGAGAATAATTATAAGAGGAAAGTCTGTTCATGCTCAGTGTAGACTTTTCTTTCTGAATATTTCTACAGGTGCAAAACAGAACCAACTGGACCTGAAACACAGACTTCAGTAGGGTAAAAATTTAGTTCAATAGCCTACAAGAGTCTACTTGATGTTCCAGTTCAGGACATGTAAAGTTGTATTTAAGCTTGCCTGGTACTTCAAAATTTACAAGCATCTTTCTATTATCTGCACCCATTGAAGGAGTATTTCAAGCCATCTTTAGCACACTCTTGGAGACACTGACATTAATTTAAATAGCAATGTCACATAAGGCTTATTGAGCACTTCCTACATGATGAACATTGATCTAAGCACCCACATCCACCACAATATTTCTCATCAATAACAAACAAACAAAAAAACAAACCAAACAAAACAAAAACCATGAAAAGGCACCTGTGATCTCTGATTTATAGGTGAGGACCTAAAATCACTTCAGTCAGCTTCCTTGAGGTCAAAACACTAGCACTGCTGGAGTCAAGGTTCAAAGCCAAGATGGCTGACCCCACTGTGGTAGTCTAATGAGCACAGGGTTATAGGTCCCTCTTACTATCCTTTCTCCACCATGCAAAGGGATAACAGGATCCCAAAGTCCACAGGGCTTCAGAAGAGCTTGGAGTCCCAACCATTCTACAACATCCTTGGTATCTATGGAGCGGATGTGTGTCTTCATGCTCTCCTAGTGAGGTTCGGACAGGGGGAGGTATAGGTACTTTATAAACAGATGTGTATAGTGACTGGCCTTCAGCAGCTATACACTAGCGTGGGGCACATGTCCTTTTTTGCAAAAGACAAAAAAATCTTCTAACTGAAAACATCCAGGAAATCTAGGACACAATGAGAAGATGAAACCTAAAGATAATAGGTATAGAAGAGAGAGAAGATTCCAAACTTAAAGGGTAAATATCTTCAACAGAATTATAGAAGAAAACTTCCCTAACCTAAAGAAAGAGATGCCCATGAACATACAAGAAGCCTACAGAGCTCCAAATAGACTGGACCAGAAAAGAAATTTCTCCCACCACATAACAATCAAAATACCAAATGCACTAAACAAAGAAAGAATATTAAAGGCAGTAGGGGAAAAGGTCAAGTAACATACAAAGGCAGACCTATCAGAATTACACCAGACTTCTCACCAGAGACTATGAAAGCCAGAAGATCCTGGGCAGATGTCATATAGAACCTAAGAGAACACAAATGCTAGCCCTGGCTATTATACCCAGCAAAACTCTCAATTACCATAGATGGAGAAACCAAGATATTCCATGACAAAATCAAACTGACACAATATCTTTCCATAAATCCAGTCCTACAAAGGATAATAGATGGAAAATAACAATACAAGGAGAGAAACTATACCCTAGAAAAAAGCAAGCAAGTAATCTTTCAACAAATCCAAAAGAAGATAGCCACACAAACATAATTACACCTCTAACAACAAAAATAACAGGAAGTAACAATCACTTTTCCTTAATATCTCTTAATATCAATGGACTCAATTCCCCAATAAAAAGACATAGACTAACAGACTGGATACATAAGCAGGACCCAGCATTTTGCTGCATACAGGAAATACACTTCAGTGGCAAAGATAGACATTACCTCAGAGTAAAAGGTTGGAAAACAATTTTCCAAGCAAATGGTCCCAAGAAACAAGCTGGAGTAACCATTCTAATATCAAATAAAATTAACTTTCAACAAAAAGTTATCAAAAAAGATAAGGAAGGATACTTCATACTGATCAAAGGAAAAATTTACCAAGATGAACTTCAATTCTGAACATCTATGCTCCAAATGCAAGGGCACCCACATTCATAAAAGAAACTTTACTACAGCTCAAAGCATACATCACACCCCACACAATAATAGTGGGACTTCAACACCCCACTCTCAGCAATGGACAGATCATGGAAATAGAAACTAAACAGAGACACAGTGAAACTAACAAAAGTTATGAACCAAATGGATCTAACAGATATCTATACAACATTTCATCCTAAATCAAAAGAATATATCTTCTTCTCAGCACCTCATGGTACCTTCTCCAAACTTGACCATATAATTGGTCACAAAACAGGCTCAACAGATACAAGAAGACTGAAATAATTCCATGCACCCTATCAGATCACCACAAAATAAGGCTGGTCTTAAATACCAACAAAAACAATGGAAAGCACAGATACACATGGAAGCTGAACAACGTTCTACTCAATGATAACTTGGTCAAGAAAGAAATAAAGAAAGAAATTAAAGGCTTTTTAGAATTTAATGAAAATGAAGACACATCATACCAAAACTTATGGGACACAACAAAAGCAATAGTAAGAGGAAAACTCATAGCTCGGAGTGCCTCCAAAAAGAAAGTGAAGAGAGCTTACACTAGCAGTTTGACAGCACACCTGAAAGCTCTAGAACAACAACAAAAAAAGCAAATACACCCAAGAGGAGTAGATGGCAGGAAATAATCAAACTTAGGGCTGAAATCAACCAAATAGAAACAAAAAGAACTATGCAAAGAATCAACAAAACCAAGAGCTGGTTCTTTAAGAAAATCAACAATATAGATTAAACCCTTAGCTAGACTAACCAGGGGGCACAGAGACAGTATCCACATTAATAAAATCAGAAATGAAAAGGGAAAACAAACAAAACAAAACAGAGACCAGAGGCTGGATCTGTTGACCCCTAAGGCCTGGCTTTTTCTAGTAATTCTGCTGCCTTTCTTGGTATTCATGTGCCCGTCACAACTTTCCAGATGCCCAGATCCTGGAAGGGAAGAGGTGAAGTCCTTCAGATCCTCATTCAAATGCAAAAGATAACAAACAACTTGGAAGTCAACAGCATCCATAAGGAGACATGATTTATAGGGCATCAAGAGGATCAGTTGCTAGGAAACATCTTCTAAAAGATACAGTCTGAGCCGGGCGTGGTGGCGCACACCTTTAGTCCCAGCACTTGGGAGGCAGAGGCAGGCGGATTTCTGAGTTCGAGGCCAGCCTGGTCTACAAAGTGAGTTCCAGGACAGCCAGGGCTATACAGAGAAACCCTGTCTCGAAAAAACCAAAAAAAAAAAAAAAAAAAGATACAGTCTAGGTATACTTTGATCCCCAAGAAGGGCCAAGTCCAGGCGCAGAAACCTGTGCCTGAAGCATTTGAGTGTGCCTGAACTCCTGTACCAAGCCACTAAAAAGACATCTAAGAAAAAAAGGGAAGTCCTACAATTTATTTGATTACCCACTGAAGTGACTTATGATTTCTCTAGAACTTGATCTCAATTTTCATTGCTTATTTTTGTGTCTATAGACTGTCTTGTCCCTACTGGAATGCAAAGTCCTGAGGCAGGACCTTGCCTCTTTTTGTTTGCTAGAATACAGACAGACTGCCATCAGAAGTCACTGTATATCTGAATGCATTCAGGAATGTGTAAATGGGTGGATTAGATGAATACAGATGCTTAGGTGGAAAGGTGAATGGGAGGGTGCACGGGTGAGAGGTAAAAGGGAAAGATGAAAGAGAGAGGGGTAGAGGAAGAGAGAGAGGAAAGAAAGGAAAATGGTGAAGATACCATTTTCCTCTGTCTTTGATCTGATGGCATTTGGAGATAAGGAGAAGTTGTACCCTTAGTCATTAAATACTTCTTATGTACCCCATACTATATTAGGCTATACACCAGAAACAACTACAGATTACAAGACATATAGAATCTAATAGAATGTACACTGTGGTGGGGATATGAACGGTAATACTGGCTTCTATCACAGAGTATAATAAGATCTGTGAGGTGGGGCGTGTGGACACTACAGGAAAGCTTCCTGGGAAGTGGTAGCTAAACCAAGCCTTGAAGAAAGAGTTCCTGTTATTGTGTGAATGGTGCATGAGGGTATGCATGGGCTATTCTAGACAAAGAACTATTAGCCCAGGAGAAGGAGGAGCTGAACAGGACTGAGGAATAGCTGATGCATAGAAAAATATCAGGTGACTTCTCAGTGCCATAGCTTGATCCTCCCCCTCTTCGCCTGGCTGTCCCCTCAGTGAACATCTGTTGTTTTTCTCTGCCTGGGATCATCTAGTCCTCCTCCAGGAACAGCTTCCTGATTTTATTTGAGGAAACCCCCCAAATTCCCCTCCATTATTTTCAGTCCATGGAGTTCATGGGAAACCGATATGACCTCCAATCCTGACAGTGGCCATGAGACCCAGGCCCAGCCAATTGGTAAACATCATTTCAATCTGGTCATAAGGATGGTCATAATGATCTAAACAAAACCAATTAGATGCTACCCTGGGGACCTTATTTAAAATAGTGAGAAGAGAGTGGCACTGTGATATCAGGAGGGGACCAGGAGGTCAAGATGAGGCAAAATTGATAGGAGAAGCTCACACAGAGGAAAACAAAACCACAAGGAGCTAGATGCTAGTTCCCAAATAAGGAAAGTTGATTGATGGATGGATAGATGGATGGATAGATGGATGGATGGATGGATGGATGGATGGATGGATGGATGCACAATGAATTGGTAGAGTATGGATGGATGGATGGATAGACAAATAGATGGAAGAAAGGGAGAAAGAAAATAAGGAAGGAGAGGAAGAAAGAACAGAGGAAGGAAGAAGTGAGGCAAAGTTCTTCTGCCTCAGAGATAGTGAGTACATTGGAAGGGGTAAGAGAACCACACTTCACTGTGATTAAATATTTATCAAGCAGCGTTGTGCCAGTATAACACTTGATGTCCTCAAAATATCATAGGACAGATGACAAAAAGCTCCTGCCCTCAAAGTACACACTGTACTGGTGAGACGGACCCTGAAATAATAGGCAAGTGCCCGGACCCAGATACACCCGGGCCACCAATGGTATGTTGGTACTGTGGTGTGAATGGCTCCCCCAGACTAATGCATCTGAACATTAGTCCCCAATGTAATCGTGTTGAGAGGTGACTATTGCTGGAATGGGTTCATTATTGCAAGTATACTTTTTTTTTTTTTTTCGAGACAGGGTTTCTCTGTATAGTCCTGGCTGTCCTGGAACTCACTTTTGAAGACCAGGCTGGCCTCGAACTCAGAAATCCGCCTGCCTCTGCCTCCCGAGTGCTGGGATTAAAGGTGTGCGCCACCACGCCCAGCAGCAAGTATACATTTTTATCAACAGATTCGATTCCTCTTGTTACTTGTAGTGGACCTTTCTTGGCCTCTGGCTTTCTGTCACAGATAGCACAGTGAGAAAGCACTCACCAGGTGCCAATGCCATGCTCAGGGACCTCCCAGATCCCAGAACCTCACACCAAATAGCTCTAGTTTTTTAACAGATCATCTAGTCTCAGACACTCAGTTACAGTGCCACAAAACAACGAAACAGCCTGTCTGCACTGGATTCCTCTTCTTTGCCAATTAATGAGTCCCCAGAGGCAGGTTCCATTTCCACCCCAGCTCCCCAGCTCCCCATATCAACCCTGATCCCAACTCACCAAGCTTAGGGCAGTGACTCCTGAACACTGCTGACTGGCAGAGCCTCAGGCCCCTCCCACAGGCCAGCAGCTGCCTCCCTGTCCTTTCTCCTCTCTGCTTCCTCTCCCCCTCTGTCAAAGGCCATCTCATCTCAGTCGGACTTTAAGATGCTCGAGGATTTCATCAGGCCGGCTCGGGCTCACTTCTCGAGTTCCTTCACACCGTGTCAGATCCCCACGGAGGAGTTCTCTTCAGTGTCTAGTCACATCTCATCGTCCACACACATATAAGCAGCAGCCTGCACATCCGTGACTGAGCGAGCATCCCAGGCTATAGCCAGAGCCGTGAGGTGAGGAGGAGGCCACCCAGGTGAAAGAACACCCAAACCCCAGCTGGCAGGTGGTGACCTGACAGAGCAACCTCACACATCACATGTCCCCTCATTGGCAGGGTGGCATGAAGGCAAAAATGCAAACAAACAAACACACAAACACCCACCAGATGCTCAAACTCTAGTCCTTCATTGCACTGAATGGGGTGACCAAGAATCCAGGCTAGTTGACTGTGTAGGGCCTTCCCTAAAACTGGTGGAAGAATTACTTATATAAGCAACATGATTCCCAGTATTCCTAGTGTGCTATGAATCTGTTCAATGCTCTCAGGACCCTTTGGGTACACATGGGAAAGCAACAGACTAACACAGATGCATCTTTAATGCTGGTCTCTGGCAGCAGCCACCCAACGACTGAGTGAGGCTGAGTTTCAGGGCAGTTGCAGAGTGCTTCTTGCATATCGGGTTGAATTTTGTTGCTCACATAAACTATATGATCTCCTTCCAAAGCCTATATCTGAAAGTCCAGTCGGCCCTCTGTACCTAGGCTTCCACTTCCTCGTGATCAGCCCACTGCAGATCAGAAACATCCAGAAACTGTTTATGCCCTTACTCAGCATGGACAGATCTCTTTCTTGTTACTATTCCCTAAAGAATAGAACATAACAACTAACTGTCTAGTGTCTACCTACATTGGGCATAATATATAAGCAAGAGGATTTGAAGGTTGCAGGAGGGTGTGTGTAGATTCTGTGCAAATACTATGCTGATTTATAAAAGGAACTGAGTGTTCTCAGGTTTTGTCATCTGTAGGGGTCCTGGAACCAATGCCCTGTAATTACTCAGGGACAGTGGTAGTTGACATATATTTATGTAACCAGTTAATATAGTTCCTTTAGAAGTTCCAGAATGGGCACTTAAGCCCAGGGACTCTGGCACAGGCTCAGCCACTCCCCAGATGAGTGACTCTAGACTGGCTATCTGACCCCTCTGTCCCTCAGATCCACCAGAATATGATACCTCCTCCTTTCAAAGATCATGGTGAGAACAAAACTGAACCCCAGTACCTCCGGATCATTCAGACCAGCGCAAGCCCGCGACCAGCACTGTGTGTGGGAGGAGAAAAAACAATGACCACGGGGAGAGGCAGTGTGCAGGAACAGTGACTCCCTCTCCTGGGAACTGGGTGTGCAAAGTATGTTGGACATATGCGCTGATTGGAAAAAAATAGCTCTGGAAGGAGTCCCCACTAATAAGACGCTAGCAACCGAGGCAGTGTAGGGGCAGGACACTAGTGCTCAGCAGGCACTGGGATATCCTCCATAGCCACTGAGCTCCTATCCATCTCCAGATGAGGAGCTGGAACTACACATGTGTTCCTGGCTCTCCTAACAGGGTCTCTAAGAGATCCTGTGCTTCTGCCAGTACACAGGCTGCATTTCCACTAATTAATTAGGACAGAGACAATTTAAAGAAAAGGAGAAGGGGGTGGATTTGGGCAAATTAAAAGAAAATATTAAATGATTTAGGGGGTCCAGTGGCATGTAGAAACCATGAGGGTTGTATTTAAATATCATCTAGAAGACACAGGGGGCTCTTTGGACAGCCAGCCTAGCGTCCTTGGTGAGCTCCAGGCTGGTGAGAGATGCTATATCAAAAAAGTGGATGGTGCCAGAGGAATGACACCTGAGGTTGCTTTCTGGCCTCTACATGTGTGCACATGTATGTGCATGCACATATGCATGTACCATCACATAAACACATACACACATACACACACACACACACACACACACACACACACACCACATACACATGTAAAATAAAAAGAAAGCTATACAGAGAGCCTGGGTAGAGCTGGGACTAGAATTCAAATACAGAGCTCCCAGTGGGAGGCTCCCTCCACTCCCCCATCTTTGAGCAGGGCCACTGGAAGGGAGACATTGTTACAAATATTTTCCTGGAGGCCCAGAGTGGATTTCATACCCCTGAGCTTGGCACACAATCAAATCAAGTTTGACTTTGTACAAGGTATGGCATAGTCATTACTCCAGTTTTAGTGTCTGTCGGTCACTAGCTCCTGCTTGGACCTGAAGCTCTTGTCATTCTGCTCTCAACAAAGAAACAGCGCTCTTCCTGCTGCCTGGGCTTGCAAGGCAGGGCCAGCAGCCAGAGCAGAGCTACTGAACACAAACGAGGGGCTGAAGTGGCCTACCAGGGCACCAATCAGTTACCAAAACAACAGTTGTATCTCATGACCCAGAAACACAATGAAAACCTAAATGTCAATATGTGATCAAAGACTATACTGTAGGCGACTGCTGGATGTTGGAAAGGGGTGGGGTTAACTGACAGACAATAGAATGATCACCATCATCATGACCTTCTTCAGGGCCTCTAAAGTAGATCACTTCTTCCGCAGAACATGGAGAAGGAAAAGAATATGGCTGACTGCACAGCCCCTTCCTCCCTCATTCACTCCTCAGTTACTATGCCCGTGAGGCTAGTACTGGGCAACAATGGAGCTGGGAAGATGTGTATAACTGGGATGTTAAGTAGAAACTTCTAGTGGTGAAGTCGAAGAGGTTCCCAATGGCCCCCAGAAGCTAGGTGGCCGTGACAGCCTGCCAGATATTGCCTAGGCATGGCTTTAGCATTGTGAATGCAGGAAAAAAAAAGGGAGTTTATTTTTCTATCTCGGGATCCAGGGCTTGACTGTAACTTGCTTTGGGGTATTAGCAAAAGTGGTTACTAGCAGAAGTTTCTGTACTGGGGTCCACTGACTTTGGGTTCCTTTTTCTTAATCATCCAGAAAATTGCCACCACAAGACTGGTTGCAGTTGAACCAACTCAAATTGCTAATCTGAGACTCACAAGCAAATCACATGGTGGGTTTGAAGCCACCGAATTTGAGGCAATTTGTTAAGAAGCAGTTGAGCAAGCCTCAAGCTCAGCTTCACGTCGTCTTTAGCTTGTCTGTATGCTCAGGTCTCGTGCTCCTCACTGGACGCACACCACTTCCTTGTGTCTCTACTTCAGCCCGCACCATGGGAGCATCAAGGATGGGCAAGATGCTGACAGAGCCCATCTCTAAAATGTTTCAAGTTTTCAGACAACAGAGGTTCTTTGATGCCACAGTGGGAAGCCCTGAATTTGGGGATTAAACTGCATTTCTAAATA
This sequence comes from Mus minutoides, assembly GCA_902729485.2. NCBI lineage: Eukaryota > Metazoa > Chordata > Mammalia > Rodentia > Muridae > Mus > Mus minutoides. Next base: position 574,396 of record LR750150.1, on the reverse strand, counting down.
ACTGTGATCATCCCACAGTGGCTATGGTAATTGCTTCAGGATATCTCCTCATAAATGTGCCCAGATACCAAAAACGTCTATGTATGTTCAAGTCCCTTATATAAAATGGTGCAGTGATAATAAAGAACCTACCCATGCCCCTCTTACTTCATCATCTCCAGAGTTCTCATAGGACCTAAAACAATGTTACACTGTATAAGTGGGCATTCTATCGTGTCATGGGTGCTTAAGAAGTAACAAGAACTCCACAAACATTTGGTATTAGAGATTGTTTAAAAAAATAACTTTTGACCTGAGGTTGGTTGAAAAATGTATATGTTAGTTAGCTTTTTGTCACAGTGGCACATGCTTGAGAAAAATTAAAGGAGGAAAGACTAATTTTGGTCCATGGCTTCAGAGATTCCAATCCATCCCCCTGCTGTGAGTCTGTGGTGAGACCGAGCATCATGGGTCAAGAATGTAGGTCAAAGTAAAGTGGCTCAACTCATAGCAACCAGGAAACAGAGAGATAGACAGGAAGGGGCTAGGGACAAGACACTTTTCAAGGACATGTCCTCAGTGACCTACTTCCTGAAATCAGGCCACTCCTAATAATATCATCAACTAAAGCTGTATCATCAGATGCTTTTAGCATATGAGCCTTCAGGGGGTATTTCAGACTCATGGATGCAGGACCTATGGAAACACAGGGCTACAGTTACCAATCATGGGGTATTTATTGTTGGAACTGAGGACCCTTATCCTACATATATACCAAAAGAGGGGGGTGAGTATAAACAGTTTTCCTGGTGACTTTTCTTTTGTCAGATGAACATAACCTACAGTCACCTGGGAAGAGGGAACCTTGACTGAAGAACCGCCTTGGTCAGAAAAAAATGTCTTCATTGGTGATGGATATAGGAGGGCCCAGCCCACTGTGGGCAGCGTCATCCCTAAGCAGGTGGGCCTGGGCTGTATAAGAAAGCAAGCTGAGTATGAGCAAGCAAGCAATCTGGAGAACAAAGGCAGTCAACAGTGGTTCTCTATGATTTCCACTTCAAGCTCCTACCTTGAGTTTCTGTCCCGACTTCCCTCAATGATGGATTGAGACCTGGAAGTAAGCCAAATAGATCCCCTTCTCCTCAAGTTGCTTTTGGTCAGGTTGTTTTATCACAGCAACAGGAAGCAAATCAGGACAGGCAAAATGAGGTGCCCAGCGGGATGGTGGAGGAAAGGTTAGAGACCTAAGCAGGAGCAGCGAGGTCCTGGGCCTGGAGGTGTGGTGGAGAACTATTGTGGGAAACGTGATCCACACAGGGAGGGACTCATGGAGCATAGGAAAGACCTAGCGTGGGTAATGACCAGGGTAGGGAAATCCTCTACAGAATTCTAAGCTAGACAGTCCCATTCATTTACTAGCTTTACACACTCATCCTTCACCCCACTCCTGGGAGTACAGATAACAGCCTATCTCACACCCATTGAGGATGATATAGTAACTACAGTCATGATTACTTATACACAGTCTCTCTAGCACGCTATCTAGCCTATCATACTAACCGTACTTATCATGTGTGACTCCTCAGTGCGAATGGCCCTCTATAGCTGTAATCTCCACATCCGTGGAGTCAACTAACTGACGACTGAGACTATTGGGGAAGAACGTTTTCTCTACACTAAGCATGAACAGACTTCCATCTTCTCATCACTAAATACCCCAGAGAAGCATCTGTCTGCGTAGCACTGCTGCCGTATCTGATGTAGTAAGCAATCTGGGGCTGGTTCAAAGTACCTGGGAGAATGTGTGACATGACACCACTTTATACAGGAGACCTGAGCATCCGCAGTCCTCAGGGCCATGAGGCTTTAGAGAACCAATCCCCACAGAGACTGTGGGAGGACTTCACTGTTCTTTTCAGTTAAAAATTAGATTTGACCCAGATTCCAACTTCAGAGCGTCTGCCTTCTCCTCACCTCTTTTCTCTATACTACTAGGGTAAACCTAGGGCATTTGAGAAAGATGGGAAAGAGCTTTATGACCGAACTATACACACAAGCCTATCTTTACCTTTATTATTATTATATTATATATGTTATAGGACATATATAATATAATATAATATAATATAATATAATATAATATAAATTTTATAGGACAAGTTCTCATTATGTTGTCCAGACTATGCTCATACTCTGTAGCCTGGGCAGGCCTCAAACTTGTAGCCCTCCGTCCTCAGCTTCCTAACTAGATGGGACCATAGTTCTGCCTCATTAGGTTCAGCTTTATTTTTAGTTTTGAGCAAAGTTGGAGCATGTTAAAGAGCTCTTTTTTGGTATAGGTTTAAGCTCAGGCATTATTGTAATTTCATTGCTGTTGCTGCAGTCAAAGATCCTACAAAAGGCATCATCAGGGTGGAAAGGGTTAGTTGGGCTTACACTTTCAGGTCACAGTCCATTATTGAGGCAAAGTCAAGACAGGAACTCAGTAGATAGCCACAGTTAAGAGCAGAGAGATGAATACCCCCATATTAACTGCTTGCTTGCACTTATACTTAGCTAGTTTTCTTCTTTTTTAGACAATTCAGGCTCCAAGCCATGAACTGGTTACCCCCTCCCCCATGTACTATCTTCTAATATCTAAAACAATCCACCCCAGATATGCCAATAGGCCAACCTGAATTAAATAGTGCCTTCTTAAGACTCTCTTAAGTCTCCCAGAAGACTCTAAGTTGTGTCTAGATGACAATTAGAAATATCCAATATGAGCTGGGCAATGGTGGTACATGCCTTCAATACTAGCATTTTGGAGGCAGAGGCAGGTAGGTCTCTACAGTTTAAGGCCAGCTTAGTCTACAAAGCGAATTCCAAGATAGCCAAGGCTACACAGAAAAAACCCTGTCTTGAAAAAAAAACCAGAACAAAACCTCCAAATCATCCAATACAAGCATGAAGGTGGGGAAGAGATAAATGGAAGAGAGGCAATAGGAAGTATGTGGCCTTGAGTGGGTGTGGCTTCTCAGGTGAGGCTCACCCCAAGTCTAGGTTTTCAACCATCAGGCTATTCTGATCCCAGTGGATTCCCTCCAGCAATTCTGTCTTTACTTGGCTTCACAGATCTGTACATTCTTTCACCAAGGCACTCTCCCCCTATTTTACATCAGTTTAAAAAAATGTCTTATTTTAGGTCCCCAAGCACACTGGGCCTTCCACCTGAAGTACAGGCCCCAGCTCTCAGCCCGAGAAAACCATTGCTACCATCATGGGTATAAATATAGAAATCAGTAATAACAGAGAGAACAGGCTTCACACAGCCTACACACATTTACATGTTAAATTGGGACTTTTATAAAGAACCCCTATGTACATCAAACATAACAATTCTACCTGATATGTCACCTGAAGGACCTATCCTACACTGTACCCTAAGGCCATCGATGAGGCCCTCCACAGTCCTCACCAAGAACCCAAAGTCGGTTCTTGTCCTAGGGCCTAGGCAGTGTCTCTCCACCCCATGACCATCCTCAGTTAATGCCCATCTCTAGTGTAGTTAGGCTTTGGCTTCAAAGAAAGCAGCCGGGTCAGCTACGGCCTAAACTGTCATGTTCTCCACTGGAAATAGTCAGGGGTGCTCACCATGTCACTTCAGGGTATTCTCAGAGCAGGGACAAGGACAAAGGGATCTAAACAAGCTCTGTGCCTTTCTAAGGCTGCAGTCAACAACAGCACTCTCTGCCTGGAGTCTATGACACCTGGCACCCAAGTCCACGTCCCTCCCTTTGGAGACTCCACACCTGTGTTCCTAGCCTCCACTGAAGGGACTTTGTGTTCACGAGTAACACATCCTGTGTCTGGCAGATCGCATTACTCTCTCACACACTGTAACTCACTAACCATGCCCAGGACCCGTCCCAAATGTAAGGAATCGGGAGTTGAGGTTGTGAGCCATTAAAAACTTTCATGACGACCCACTGTCACGCCAAATCCTGCCCTGCTTCTCTCTCTAGCTAAAGACAAGAGACCCAAACAAGTAGCAATGGTGCTGGTTAGGACTTACTGTGTACAGCTCATTGGTGACCTTCAGCAGCTCCTCATGCATCTGCAGGCCAATCTCTTTGCTCTGGAATATGGAAGAACAAATGTCAGCCCACATAAATGATCTGATTGTCCCTTCCAAAAAGAAACACACACACAATCCCAGCACCTTGATTTTAAAGTATGGGGTCATGGTTTCCTGGGCTGTCAAGATGAAACTTGACACTCTATAGACATTTGATTATCTCTTCTCCTCAATCCAAAGCCTCCTTTCAAACTGCCCAATCCTTCCCAGTTTGTAGCAGGAACTGGGGTTTCACTCCCTATAATCCAGCTTGCCCTATGTCCTAATAGAAGCACGCATTGGTCTGTATTTGTCCCCCCAGCTCAGTTCTTCCAAAGAACTTTATCCCATCTAAACTCTAAACTATGGATTGTTCTTTGTGCTGATACAGTCCTGAGCTGACTTAATGAGATAGAAAAGCAGGACTTGTGTGATGTAGGAGAAAGTTTTAGCCCTTCTACCAACTGTGAGCAAATCTCCAAATAGCCCAAGTTGGTACCAGCAGGCATCTAGAGATAGAAAGAGGATGTTGCTTTAGGAGGACAGAGTAAAAGGAACCTGGTTCCCTTCATTACTATCTAAGTACTGATAAATCCGAAAATTGTTACTAGCCTCTAGTCTCCACCTACTTCTGTGGCTTAATTGCTTAAGACATGTTAACCTGTATTCTCCTGCTACTCATAGCCAGAGCATCCTAGTGAACACAACCTCATCTTCCACCCCCAGTTCCTAGAATAAGGCATCCTCACTATAGACATGGGGTTCGAAAGCTACCACTTTTTGCCCAGGCCGGGGGTCATATCATGGAGTCTGATTTGGGCTCTGACTTCATTCAGAGTAGAACTGGGAGCCATTGAAGGCTTTTGAGTAGGGAAATAGGATGCTTAGGGCCACGCCTCAGAAACAGGAACTTGTACACCGAGCCTGAACTGGTGGGGCTGGAGGCATGTTCTTGTACTTCCTCAAGAGAACTGTAGACCACCACATGGGACCTGCTCAGTTGTAGCTCATTAACTCCTGGGCATCTCCCCAAACAGCCACAGAGTTGATGTCAGGCCAGCAGCCTTCAAAGCTTAGTTTTTTTGTTTTTGTTTTTTGTCTTTTTTTTTTTTTAATGGATGGAGTTGGTTAAGGAAGGGAATTATTCCCAATTACAGTTCCAAATACTACTGAGCAACGAACCCAAACCAAACATTCCACCAGGGACAGGAGGCCAAAACCAAGACAATCTTCAACAGGCCACCACACCCAGACCTTGGGGACCCAATAACAACTGACCGTGGCGCTCCACATTTTTTGCATTATTTTCATGCCTGCAAAGGACACTGGATGGAAGTCACTTCCTTCACACACAAGGCTGGGCCAAAGAAGATCCAACCATCCCCACAGTTTTGCCTTTCTGACAAACTAACAGTAAACTGAGGCTAGCTAGTCACAAGGGCCAGCCACTGTAAAGCAGGTGTCCCCAGCCTCCCTTTTCTCAACAGCTAACCCCAGTTAAACTCCCGTAGGGACAACTAACTCTTTGTCTGGGGCACCATCCTATGAATGGACATCAGGGTGTTGGGTAGCCTACCTGCCTCTTCTTAGTAGTAATCTCTACCTTTGGCCTGAAGTTGCAATCATCACAATCATTTCTAGATATTGCTTAATGTCATGAAAGGTTTAAACTATTCCTCAGCAAAGTACTGTCTTAGGCAAGGCCTCCAGGCCGCAGCCCCTCTGGCCTGCAGGAATCACTTGGTGATTCTAGAAAGTCTGAGCACTATGCCAGCATTTAACAATCAAGATATTTCCCTTATAGGCCTCAATTTTCGGCTACTCTAGGAAGACTAGATGGCCCAGTATTCCAAACCCTGTGTCAACTATGGACGTCTCATGCTCTCCAGATGGCCACAGGGCCCAGGGCCTCACAGAAGTATCTCCGTTTATGACTCCGAAACCAGGAGTCATTTTTTAGAGAGGAATAGCCATCTGCACCTCTGGGTGCTCATGAGGATGGCATCTGCTGGGCCAGGACACCTTACGTGTAAATGGGCCTTTCATCCAGCATTCATTCCTCTTAGGCGCATCTGCCTTACAGCTGTAGGCTCCATACAGGATAACCATGAATCCAACTCAGGTCAGAAATGGAAACTTACTCAGAACATTATGAGATTTCAGTTTGGATGTTTTGTTTTTTTATAATTCAACCGTGCAGTTCTCAGTCCTGAATTCTGAACACATTGTGTGGCAGTCCCCAAAGATAGGAGCTTCTGAAGAACATGGTTGCTGAAACACAGCCTTGTGTCAACTCAGCAGACTCCAGCACCAAGACCCACGTGGATTCATGGCACTCTGAGCCAGTGCTTGGGCCAATGACATCTCTTTCAGTCAGTCCATCCTTAACCTTGGATCCACTCATACATGCATGCAATATTTAGTAGAGAACAGTCTCTACCAAGCACTGTAGGAAAAGCTGACCAGCAAAACCCTGCTTGTGAAACATCTTCCATTTGCTCAATACTGTTCAAAGGCCCTTCCGTGCACTAATTTAAACCTTTAAAGTGGCTACTGCTATCACTCTCTTCTGACACATGGGCAGAGCTAGAGATTCACCTTGCCCAAGATGGTAGAACTAGAGAAGGACAGAGCCTGCAATCAGCATTTGCTTGGTCTGGCTCAAAAGCCTGGGCTGTTTCTTCTGGGCTCAGCGCAGCATACAGACACACCATAGAGAAACAACACTGCAAAGGCGCAACGGACAGGGTCCAGGCCACAGGCAGGCGGGAAGGAGGCCAATCCCACAGCACACTGCCTGTGTCTCTGATGTACCACCTCCCCATCTGCTCAGGTATTGCCTCCCTCCCCAACCTTTTCCCATCCCCGTCAAAGAAAGTCTGCTCCCCTTTGTTTCAACTGCCCAACTAGAGATATGTCGGCTTCAATGGTCATGGTTTGCTTCTCCGTTCTTCCTTCTAAGAGGACTTGAGATGCACGTGGGATGGGCCCCAGACCTGTCTGACCCCCCCCCCCCCCAGGCTGTGGCTGAGACACAGTGACCTGGAAGTTTGTCTCAAGGATTGGATCACGGGAAGAATTGTGACCCAGGCTGAAGCAAGAAGCTTTTTTTATCCCCTTGGGGGAATTTCTTGTAAAAGGTTGACCATAAAGATTTGCATACAAAAGGGGCTCTATAAATGTCCTAGGATGCTCGATGCCGCTTAAAGTTAAAAATGAAAGGTGGCCATTTTGTCCTTCTTCGTCAAAACAAAACATTAATTTGCATGAACGTGAGACGAAATGGCAAAGTTTCTCTTGTAATGACACAGTTCCTGAATGAAATCAATGCCACGGGTGATTTGCTTTAGCTTTCATGCAGGGCTGGTTATGCTTTTCAGGGGAGACTCTTAATACTGCAGAACTGAAATGTAGCTCAGAGGTAGACTGAGTGCTGAGTACACACAGGACCTATGTTCAGTCTCTCCAGTACCACACCCCAAAGTACCCCCCCAAAGCAATAACAACAAAAGGCCTGCTTTAATATAGATCTTAGGGGGTTATGAGCTAGATTTTAAAAGGTTAATTCTTAAGGAGTCTGGCCATATTTCCATCAAGCTAACTCTGAGTTGGGCCATTTCTAACACTAATGTCATCTCAAAATCTCCTACCTTTGGAGTGTTCATCCCACTCCCAAACTCTGCTGAAACCTAACCCTGGTAATAATAGGGAAGGCATTTAGGATTAGTTAAGGTTAGGAGGATTGGCCTCCATACAGGATTAGGGGTTTTGTCCAAGAGAGATTGCAGGTTGCACCACCTACTCTGTCTTCCCCATGATCTTTGCACCACCTTGGGCTTCTGCAGCATCCCTACCAGCAAGAAGGTCTTTGTTAGTTATGGCCAACTTCATCCTTGGCCTTCCAGCCTTCAGAACTGTGACCAGAGGAAACCTGAACTCTTCATAAGTTACTTACTCTGTATCATTCAGTTATAGCAACATAACGCTAGGTCGGTATTTAAAAATAGCACTGTCTAATGATATCGAGGGAGGTCTCGCCTAGACCCCAAAGACAACAATCACATGCTCTCTTTCATATGCAGATCCTAGCTTCGAATCTTTCGTTGTATGTATGTGTTTCACCTACAGTAGTGCATGTGAAAGCCAGGACTTTAGAAACAGGCCCCTGGACGTGAATGGATACTTCACAGAAGAGGAAATGGTGATATACCGGTTAACTGAAGGGAAGGAGTAAGAACATGGGAGGTCCAAGTGTGGAGGTGGATGAGGCATGAGAAAACGGGGCATTGGCCAAAGGCTTAACCAAAATGAAGGGTGCATGAAAAACTGTATGGAAAACTATGATCACACAAGGAAAAATTCAATTAGTTTAGATGAGAGAACACAGAGTTCATGAAGGGAGACAGGAGAAATGCCTGAGGAAAAGATTTGACTGTGGAGAGAGAGATTGAGGAGAGGAGAGCCTAAGAGTTAGCCAAAATTTAAGATACATGGCCTCCCCCACCAAAGCCCTCTATTTGTTTAAAGAGTTTGAACACAAGGACCCTGCATGGGTGGACAATGCTCCTTTCAGAATATATGGGTTATTAAAATGAACATTCCAGTGCCAAGCATGGGCTACTTCTCCACAAGTTATTAGTCAAGAAGACCAAAAGGTCTCCCAAGCAACACATGCTATTGCTACTGCTCCTGGTTGTCCGCCATAACTATGTGGTAAGATCATACCAATGAAGACATCATTCACTTTAGAAGCCAGACATAGAGAAATCAACCTCAAACTGAGCAGAAAACTCTCTCCCTGCTGCTAGGTTACATAGTAACAGAAGGTGCTATATAGGTTATTGGGGGGAAAAATCAGTGGTCTTACTCAGCATTGGACACTGCATGCCATAATACTGAGCTGCTGAAAATCTGTGTTCACCAATACAATAGGGGTATGGTGGTTACAGGGGTAAATCAACTGTCCTCTGACTGAACGTGAGACCAGCTCCATAGAAGGGATTTTGTGCCTGGTTCCGTGTCAAAAGCCCATGACAGAAGAGATCCCAGACCCTAAGGAATACCTACTACTGTTACTTTGTTAAATGCTCATGCTGTCTAGCTGCATTCTAAATATCTGTGTTTATACCCACAGATCTGTGCCTCTCTCAACTTTGGTCATGGGAGCTTCTTTTCACACAGTGGGTTAATGCAGAGACTCATAGCTGGTCAAAGCACCAAGTATAAGTAACTCTGAGTGCTCTCCTATGAACGAGTCACTTCTATCAGCCTCCCACCATCCAAGGCTCAGGAGACTTCACAGAAGGAAGGGCAGAAAGAGTGGGAAAGAAAGCTGCGGCATGCAGACTTCTGGATATGGTGTGTTTTCTGTACACAGCAGCTAACAGAAGCTGTCACCAGCATAAGACCATCACAAGATTAAGTCAGCCAGGGTTCCAACATGGCCGAGGGAGGAAGCACTGAGGCCCCACCTTTACATAAGGAGTTCTATTGGCCAATGATAGCTGCCAAGAGAAGGAGGAGAGCCATACTCCTTTGGGGACCATTGATAGGTTGTCTATGCTCCACTGGATGGTTGCATCCGGATGTGCGTATGAGCAGCATTAATTGGGCTCAGTGGGTTATTAATAACAGTTTATTTAAAAGACAGGAAGGATACGAATGGCAGTGTAATAGGAAGAGTCGGAGGGAAGTAGTGTCGATGGATAGAAGCAATAAACACTATACATATGAAAACCTTTCAAGAATAAAAATATTTTTTAAAACACAAATAAAAATCAATACTGTCTTAAGATGTTGGGCTGGGAGCTCAGAGGATGTCTCAGAAGGTAAAGGCACTTGCTATGAAACCTAACAGCTAGACTCGTCATCTGGAATCCACATGTGGGACTAGAGAGCCAACTCCTGTTAGCTGTCTTCTGGTCTCCACGTGTGTGCGCATACACGCGTGCACATACACAGAGTAGTCAATCAATCAAACAATGTAAAATCTTTTTAAATGTTGATTTAATTAACAAGGCTCCTCCCTTCTAAATAGCTCTTTAGAACACTCTTGGGCAGGAATAACCTCTCCTGCCTGTCAGTCATCTCTGGGGCCCTCCCCTCCGTGTCACCAATCCCTGCTACAGCCTGTCTCTCTTCCCTCACCTTTGTTTGAATAGATGCTCTCATGTTGGGTCGAAACCCAGGGTCACTCTAGAGTCCTGCAAATACTGAGGCTCCAAATAAATGAAAGTAAACAAATATAATGAAATAGCAAACCCCGCCTCCCTTTCAGTCCTAGGTTCTGACACACCCTTCTATTGTCTTCCCTGCTCTGGCTTGTTGGACTCATGGGGGCTCCATATTCAGATGCCTGGTGCATGTGGGCACTAATCAGTGCCCAGCACGGCTGTGTTCTTCCTTGTGTTCAGAGCAAAGCCTTAAAGGTGTGTCCCAAGGGGGTGTGGACCTATCTGCTCCTCCCGCAAAGTCGATGCACCCGGACTCGTAGGCTCCGACCAATAAACAGCTAGCTCCTCCTAGATGGGTCTTAAGTCACCAATAGCAAGGCTCTCTATGGTGTTGCCCCATCTCCTTCCCTCAAACACCTTCCTCAGCCTGCCCACCGTCCACCCTGACCTTAGATAGTCTTCTTCTATCTCTACTAGGTTACTTCTCCCTGTTCTGGGCCATCCCCTTTGGCTGCTTCTTTCCTCAGAACTAACACGTGTCTCCTGCTGCTGCTGCAGATGCAAATGGAACCATTCCTGCTTAAGCAGCAAACCTGGCCTCGTGGGCACCCTGCTCCCTCCTCCCCTTCTAACTTAGCGGTGGCTCTCAGTATCTCTTGGGGACAGTTTTGACTCAGAAAGCTTCCTTTTCAGAGCCGCTAAAATAACTGGCCCGAGGGCACCCAAGGATTCCTCACAGATGTGCTTTGAACGTGCAAAGATCCAATAGGCTTGTGGTCACTTCGAACGAAAGGTCGACCACTGTGAGAGTCCTTTCCGACACTTCGGGTTCCTCCATCCCGGAACGTCCTCCTTCGTCCAGCGAACCTCTCCCAGAACTCCATAATATTTGATCGGGACGAACGACGGGAGAGAGACGAAGGATTCAGACCACGTCACACTCATTGAATTGACGGAATGTGAGGACTGTGGTACGCGTCCCCACTCTGACAGAATGTATTCCATCTCAAACTATGAGCTAAAGTCAACCCCTCTTCTCCAAGTGGCTTCTTGCTGGGTATTTGGTTACAGCAATGAGAAAGTAACTAACATAGCTATGTAACAGTGACTGACATAGCATGTAAGTTTCCGGATCTCTGGTACTGCTACTCCTACTAGAAACCGCATTAAAAAGATGCCTGCTATTATCATTCATAACAGTGTTTAGTGCTATTACTATGAATGGTACATATCATTGTAGATAATGTCAGCATTAGCTACTGTTTCTGGGCCACGTGGTGCATGCTGAGCACCATGCTAACTGCTTTCTCGGATGCCTGTGTTAGCCTAGATCAGCCATTTAGGGGAGGCATACGATGCAGATGCTCAATAAAGGGACGTGGCTGGCCCACTGTTACCAGGACAGTAAGTGTGCCGTTCTCCGACTTTCCATTCTATTGCTCTGTGAGAAAGCCCTTTTTTTTCTTTTCTGATTGTTATTGTGTTGGTGGTGGTGATGGTGATGGTGATGGTGGTGGTGGAGGTGGTGGTGGCGGCGGCAGTGGTAGTGTTTGGAAACACTTAAAAATAACCCTCATACCCGGATGTCCCTATGCCTTGTTCTAGAAAGCATGCTGATATTCACAAGGCTCTGCTTCAGATCATTGTAAATATTAGATAACATCCAGTCCTCCATACCATCTTATAGACTCCATCACCATTGGTGACTAGATTCCCTACCCAACCCCTGGCTTTCCTGCAAGCAGAGGTGGTATAGAACGCTGGGCTGTATGTCTGTGGGCATTGAACTTACCAGAAATAATCTTTCTTGGCTATGTCTTTATGGTGGCTGACAATTTTCCATTTACTTGCTTTTTTTTTGGTTTTTTTTTTTTTCTGCTAGAATATCTTACAGATAAGAAACTAATAACCAAGAGTGGGAGCCTCCTGTCCTGGGAGCATGCAAGACCAGTTTCTTATGAAGACCTCCAGCTCCTCAGTTCTGAGTGTGGTGTTGTCTCCCTCTCCACTATCGTTTCAAGCCTGTGGATGCTCTTGGGCTTCTATGCCCCATTGGAAACACCGTCACTCATTTGTTACCACTAAGTCACTGACCCAAGGCATTTCTCTAACTCCCTACCACTTTACAGCATGATCTTCTGCTTTGTTTGCATTGTTTGGGGTGGGGGAGGGGAAGAATGAGAATTGTATTGGCATTTCAAAAATGCCTGTACTCATGTGTCCCATCTATTCACCATGTTTCACCCATCCATCTATCTGTCCATCCATCCACCCATTCACCCATCCATCAAACTATTCACCCACCCATCCAGCCACCTATCTACCCATCCATCCATTTATCCACCCATCCATCCACCATCCATCCATCCATCCATCCATCCATCCATCCATCCACCCACCCATCCATCTACCCACCTGCCCATGCATTCATCTACCCATCCACCCATCCACCTATCCACCCACCCAACTACCTACACATCTATTCATCTACCAGTCCATTTGTCTGCCCATCCATCTATCCATCCATCCATCCATCCATCCATCCATCCATCTTTCCACTTATCTACACATCCACTCATTCACTCGCCTATCCATCTATGTACCCACTGACCTAAACATCCATCTACCTACCCACCTACACTTTCACTCTCCCACTTTCCCATTCATAGGTCCTTCTGCTCACCTACACTCATTTATTCATCTACTCATTTAACCTCCCATCTACTCATCCTTCCTCCCTTTCCTTTCCATTTTCATACCACCTTCCCTAATCCACCCCTGAGAATACTCAAGCACTACTGTGCTGCTACATCCACTCCAGTAGCAACCTGTGTGACAGGCTGAAAAGTCTAGGTGCGGTCCCAGGGCCAAAAGCTCATGGAAACTTAGTCTCCTGGAATTGTGGCATCCTGTACAAAGAATCCTCCAACGTCCTTGCTTTAGTTGGTAAACAGATCTGTGTGCTTTCCCTTAATATTGCTTATTATAAGGGCTCCTAAGGATTCATATTTTAACACATAGCTAACTTAGATTCTAGGCAGCCCTTGATCCAACCTTGAGCAGGTATAGCTAAGTCACTGCCCTACACAGGAATTCACCACTACCTAGGAATAAGGAAGTTTGCAACCTGAGAAGGAACCAGACTAGATACTTAGAACTATAGCTAGTTGAGTTACACCCATATACAAGTATTTACAATGGCCTAGGGGGAAGGTGGACTATGACAAGGGCATGAAGCCCTTGCCCCTGGCTCCTAAGTTTAAGCTGACCTCAGGTGGAATTGTTTTTGATCCCAGTTGTTAACCTTGAATCTTACCCCAGTTGGTTCTTGCCAGTCCTTCCCCGCTTGTATTACTGTTTTGTTATCTTGCTGGTGTGTCACCTAACTTCCCCATTTTCTTCTGTAATAAAAGTCTGATGCTCAATTTGACGAATTACATTCAGATCCACACTTCTTCGTGTAGTGTCTCTTTGTCACTTGCCAAATCTTTGCCCACTTCGCTCCAGAGAACTCGACACATGCAGATAAGGGATCCAGAGGGTCTGCGGCACTGTGCATTTAAGAAAATCTGTGTACCATTAAACACAGACACTATTGTGGATGGCAACAAGAGCTTGCTGACAGGAGCGTGATATAGCTGTCTCCCAAGAGGCTCTGTCAGTGCCTGGCAAATACAGAAGTGGATGCTCACAGCCATCCATTGGACAGAGCACAGGATTCCCCAATGAAGGAACTAGAGAAAGTACCCAAGGAGCTGAAGGGGTTTGCAGCCCCATAGGAAGAGCAACAATATGAACTAACCAGTACCCCCAGAGCTTCCTGGGACTAAAGCACCAACCAAAGAGAACACATGGTGGGACTCATGGTTCTAGCTGTGTATGTAGCAGAGGATGGCCTAGTCTGTCATCAATGGGAGGAGAGGCCCTTGGTCCTGTGAAGGTTCTATGCCCCAGTATAGGGGAATGCCAGAGCCAGGAAGTGGGAGTGGGTGGGTTGGGGAGCAGGGGGAGGGGGATAGGGGGTTTTGGAGGGGAAACTAGGAAAGGGGATAACATTTAAAATGTAAATAAAGAAAATATCTAATAAAAGAAAAAAAGAAAAAGAAATAGTGTGTAAAAGAAAAAAAAGAAAAAGAAAACCTTATTCATGGATGTGTAAAGGCATGTAGCTTCCCCACCTTGATTCAGTATTTCTGCCTTCAAAGATACCAAATGCATGTATAAAATTAGTTATCTTTCATCGTGACTCTGAGCACTTCACTAGTGAGATAGATAGACTCCTTGAATGAATGAAACTCAGTCAAGAATGTTCAGTGGGTCTTTGGTGTGTAGAAAACACCGCCCCAGCCCTCTGCCTGACACTGAGGCGCCTTTCTGACCCAGCTGCCTCAACTGACTTCACCCTCACTTTAAATTCCCCAATACTTAAAACAGAAAAAAAAGGCAAAGAACACATTGCTTAAGTTTAATAATTATTAAGATTTGGAGCCACTGTTTTTTTTTTCTTTGAAACCACTTTAGAAAGTGAAATGTTAGACAACTGTTCTTGCATCCTTCCTCCCTGCTCATTCCCCGATGACTGTTCTATAGCTGGTGTGTGCTCTCACAGGCCCACAGCCACCTAGACTCATTCTAGACAGGAACCTAAAAAAACACGAGCAATATACATTTTTCACGGTGCTTGGGGGGGGGGGTGTCTACATCTACTAAAATGATGCTCTGTATTTGAGGGAGAGACTGTTGAGACTGGTTCTCTCTAACTCATGGTGGCTTCAAACTTAAAATTCCTCTTGTTCAATCCTCTCGAGTACTCAGACCATAGACCTGCACCACACTGGGAAAATATCATCCCTGACCCTCCTCCTCCAGCTCACCATCACATTTGCAAATTTTGCACAAATTGATGCTAACAGATGTAGAACCTTGTTGGTAATTATTAGTACTGTTCTAGGACGTGACTGCCACAGCTATGTAATTAACCATTTGCTTAATGGGTGTCAGATCTCCCAGAGCTGGAGTTAGAAAGGGTTATGAGCTACCACGTGGGTGCTGAGAACCAAATCCAGGTGCTCTGCAAGAGCAGCCGGCACTCTTAATCTTAGAATCTCTCCAGCCCACAGAACAGATGCTTAACAAGAAATTATCTAGACCTGGGTGAACAGTGGACATGTCTGTGGGGCATTGTCTTAATTTTTCATTGCCCCAGCCCATGTGGGCAGCACATTCCCTTGGAGGGACCTAAACTGTCTAAGAGCAAAGGAAGCCAGACCAGAATAAACAAGCTGGCAGCAGGGATCCCCCATCTTCTCTCTGTTCTTGACTGTAATGTGGCTGGGGGTTCCTGCCTTGATTTCTCTGAAACAACAAACTATTGCCTACAACTGTGAGCCAAATATTAAACTGTTTATTTAAAAAATCTCCATAAAAAGGAGTATGTGTACAGATGGCTTAGGACATTTTCAGATTATTCTTAAAAGTGGAATAGCTAGGTTGTAGTCTGTAATTCTTCTTCCATTAATACTAGACCATTTACTTCCTCCAAGGATACTGGACAATTTGTATTCCTATGACAATCCCTGACATGCTATAAACTGGTCTCCTCCAGGGACTTTGTCAATCAACCTGGCATCAAATTGTGTTCCAAGCATCTTCTGATTATCAGTGTGAGTAACCTTTCTAATTGTTAGTACTGCAGCTACAGTTTGTGACCTGAGCAGTTGTATCTCTTACCCATGTCCCTTATGGATTTGTAAAAGTTGATTTTATTTTCTGGGTATTAAAATTTTATTAATTCTGTGAAGACCAAATATCTACCTTCTCTTTATCTCAAATGTATTTTGTCTATCAATCTATTAATTTGTTTGTTGTTGTAGGGTTTGTTTTATATATATATATATATATATATATATATATATATATATATATATATCCAGCCCAAACCACAGCAAAGTTAGAAATTTAAAATAATAAAAAGCTATTAAAAATATAAAAATATTTGAAATGGCTAGGCATAGTAGTAGTTTATACCTTTAGTCCTAGCCTTGGGAGGCAGAGGCAAACAGAGTTCTGTGAGTTCAAGGCTGACCCACTCTGTGTTGCAAGCTCCAGGCCAGCCAAGGATACACGATGAGACCCTGCCTCAAAAGCAAAACAAAAAGTGTTTTAAACAAGAAGAAGAAGCCCGTGAATTTGATTATTATGAGAAATGAAGGAATTACAATGGGAACTATGAAATATGTATATCTGAACAGCAATGACAGACCATTACCAACACTCCCGGGATGTGGCGAATTTGTGCTTCAAGGACATTAATCTGCACTCACTCCTCTCTCCTCACGTATGCATCTTAATGACACTTCCTAAGTGAATCAGCTTGGCACACGAGAACATTCTTAACATGCGCATATTAATCCTATGAGCAGCCATGAAGAAGGAAGCAGGATTTGCTAGCACGGCTGGTAAACCATCTTCATCAGGCTGTGGGGGTTTTTAGTGGTCCCAATTTCCTCATTTTTTCTTAAATGGTAAGAAGTTAGAAGTCAAAGGTACCTCTTTCCTCCATGTTGTACAGGCTAGAGGTCCTAGTCAAAGTCATAAGGGGAAGGAAGGAAGGAAGGAAGGAAGGAAGGAAGGAAGGAAGGAAGGAAGGAAGGAAGGAAGTAAGTTGAGGTTATTAAGAGAAGAAGAAGAAGAAGAAGAAGAAGAAGAAGAAGAAGAAGAAGAAGAAGAAGAAGAAGAAGAAGACGACAAAGCCGCCATCTTTTTTGAGCACTTGGTGAGTGCCTTCCTAGGATGTGTTTAACTTATGTCCCCTAAAGAAAACCTTCCTAGCATCCTGTCCCCAATCTTCCCTCAGTCGTTCCTTCTCAGAGGCCAACTACCAACCCTAGGAATCACTAGCAGGCATTGAGTGCTCCCTCTGTACTAGGTGGGCATTTCAGCTCATCTCTTAACCTTGGACCGGCCATGAGAAGGAGATGTCCATTAGCTCCACTTTGAAAATGAGAAAGCAGAGTGGAAGGCATCTAGCTTCACCCAAGTGGCCAAGCGAGACCGAGGCGGGGCTCAGCTGCGGTCTGCCTCTCCCACTGATCTCTGCTTCTCTTGTTTCCCCAAAGCTCCGTGGATTTGCCAAGGCCAGGGAACACTCAAACTCCCCTTCAGGACTAAGAACTTCCTCCTAGGAAATGCTACCCATGGCTGAAGGAGCCATCTGCCTTCGCAGGCACCCCTGCCTCCCCAGCCCACACTTCTAGAGACAAGCACCAAGCAATGGATTGTCAGTAGAAGGTGGAAGGGACCAACCTCTGAGCACAATGCAGGGATCTCAGCTTCCCTATGACTCCAGCACACACTTTGTCCATGAACGCCCTACTCCCCATACCTTTCTTCAGGTGAGGCCCCAACCTATCCTGCACTGTTCTGAGAGCCAGCCTCCTGCAGAAGCCAGCTCTGATGAATGTTAACTATCCAGGTTTACTGCAGCACTGAATCCTCAATATCATACCTTCTTGAACCTCCCTCTGAGAAAACTTGGGTAGGGATGATCACCCCTTGCCCCTGCATCCAAACAAACCATTTCTTTGCTTCTACTGCAACTTCTATACTACCCTGTGAGCTCCCCAAGAGAGGCCATTGTGTTTGGACTATTTCCGGTCTTGTTCCTCACCTGTCTCTGAGTTGGATATAAAACTGAAGCTTCCACCTTCTTGAGTTTCCTTTTTTGTAAAATGGGGTGATGACACTATGTTCCTCTCAGATGTAAAGAGTTCAGAGCACATAGACCACTCAGGGCCTTGTATAGACTAAGCACTCACTAATCCTTTCTTTGCTACAACTCCTTATCTGCTGTCATAATAGCACTAGCCTATGAGTACTGAACGATTGGAAAAGCCTGCTGAGGCCTGCCTCACAGGCTGTCTCCCTAGGAGACAGAGGAGGCAGGCTGAGGTCCCTCATCTCTTTGTTCTCCCCGCCCCAATGCAGACCTCACTGCTGGACCCTCCAGCTTGCAAACCCTCACTCTCTCCTGCAAGGGAGAAAAAAAATGAAAAATAAACTTGGCTTTGAATCCAAGGCCATGGCTGCTTTTGATCTCTGTTACAAAGCAAAGCAATTATCGGACACAAAAGCCTTGATTTATTTATGAAATTCGATGGACATCTTCGAGGCGGGGACGAGAAAACTCACTCAAGAGCAAGTCCTTGTTGCCACACAGTGAATGGCTGCTTTCAAACACTGGCCCCCCAAACGCCCTCTCGGCTCTGCTGAGAGTCTCTCCTCATTAGTGCTTCTTCCAGAATGCTGCGGCTTCCAGCAATCAAATTCACGTCACGGCCAGGGCACGTAATTAAATTCTACAGGCATCGGAGTGCAGAATAATGGACGGCTATTGTTAAGGCAACTGAAGAAAACAGATTGAGGCTGCGGATGGGATGGGCTTCAATACCTAGTCTCAGCAACAGACAGGGGTAGAAGGAAAGAGTGTGACACACAGTGACCCTCCCAGCTGCTGTACCATGAAGGGGTAGACTCAGAACTGGGTCAAATACCTAGGTTTGGGGAAGAATATGCCCCTAGCAGACATGGGCCTCAGTTTCTGTATAACAAGGAGGCGGCACTGGAAGTCCTTCCCTGGTGTGTTTCCACAGTTGGCTGAGAACTGGTTAGAAACGCAGATCCCCAGATTGTACTAAATCCACAACTGTGATGGAGGAGCCCAGCAATGTGCACCTAGCACACCTTCAGGGGACTCTAACGCAGGCTAGACTATGACACTCACTGGCAGGCTATGTTTAAGGGCAAGACCTCAAACGCAAAGGCAGGAACGGCCAGGATGATAAAATAAAGGACTCAACACAACATATTGGACAACCTTAGGGAGACCTGGGCAGTGGAGAACACTGTTTTGTTTGGTTTGGGTTTGGCCTTTGTGAGACAGGGTCTCAAGTAGCTCAGCTTATCTAAAGCTCACTGTGTATAGCTGAGACTGGCCTTGAACTCCTGATTTTCTTGCCTCCATCTCCCAAGTGCTGGGATTATATGTGTGTGCCACCACACCCGGCATGAAATCTCCAAGTTTTAAAATGCAGTGGTTCCTAACCTGTGGGTTGAGACCCATTTGGGGAGACCACCAGAAAACACAGATGTATACATGATGATTCACAACAGTAGCAAAATTACAGTTATGAAGTAGCAACAAAAAATAATTTTATGATGGGAGGGTCAGCACAACATGAGGAACTATATTAAAGGGTCTCAGCATTACAAAGGTTGAGTACCACTGTCTTAATGTAATGGGAGCCAAACAGATTGTGTTTAAGAGCTGAATTTGGCTTAGACGACTGTTTGTAACCTCAGTCCTGGTGTTATCTCTGACCTCTGCCATGGTCTATTCTGTCTACTGAGCTCTTGCCTTGCTTCTGAGATTCCAACTCCCTTTCCCCATTTGGAAGATGTAACCTCCAGAGTTCAGACCTAGTGCCCCTTGAGGTCCTGCCGCAAGAAGCCACATACAGAGTGGTTCTCCAGCCAAGACTGGTTTCCACTGTCTTGCTAAACCACACCTGAGCTACTCTGGAATCTAGCTGCCCTGTCTGCTGTGGCCCTCCTGGGACGGGCTTCCTACCAAGACATTCCACAGCTCCCTGGACCTTGGCTCCGCCCAGTTCGCCTGCTTATAGCTGGGACATCCTACAGTGAGTGCTTCAGGCTTCACAACATAATTCCAGGCGCCTGCGCAGAACTGACTGGGGGCGGGTCCTTCCCACTTAAAACCAAGGAAGAATCCTAATCAAAATTAGAGGCTTTGAATGGAGTGATTCGGATTCGTCTTGGCGTCCATTTCTTCTCCCACCCTAGTCTCGTTCCAGCCCCAGTCCGTCTTCCAGGGAACCCAGTCTGATTATGGGGGGACCACAGATGGTCCGGACCCCAACAGGAAGACTCACATTTACCCTTCAACACCAACCTCCCTCCCCTGCCCCTGCCAGTCACCCTCATGTTTAACTCATTCTCAAATCTCAGCCCCACTTTCTACATCCTAAAGGAAAAGACTCGAACACAGAGCCAACCAATTGTCATGAGAAGGTATATAGGTTACTTTTCTATTGTTATGATAAACCACCATGACCAAACAACTTATGGGGGGAAACAAGTATTTAATTGGGCTTGCGGTTCCAGCAGATTAGAGACTGCGATGGTGGAGTGAAGGCATAGAGGCAGAAACAGCTGAGAAATCACATCTTGAACCACAGCAGGAGAGAGAGAGAAGGAGCCTTTTGAAACCTCCAAGCCAGCACCCAGTCACACACCTCCTAATCCTTTCTAAACAGCAGCCAACTGGGGACCAGGGCTCAAGACTTATGGGAGACATCTCATTCAAATCACCCAAGAAGGTAACACAGGCAAAGACGACATGAAAAAGTTATGATATGAGCCTTTCCAACAGAGGAGGAGTTTATGCCTTCTGAAAAAGTCTGAAAAGTCCCTCAAGTCATTTGGTCAGAATCTAATTAGATGAAGTTTAAATGAAACACAAACATGGGGAGGGGGGGCACAGAATACAGGCCAGATTCAAAAAGAACTGATGCAAAAGTATCTGGAGGTTTCAGCTGAGACATGATCAGTGAGTTGAAGTGTTGAGACAGCCCGCTCCACTCCAGACTGGTCAGTCCTTTCTCCTGAATGCTTCTCCCCATGAACTACTACAGGTCAGAGGAACTCAGCACAGCCCATAGCAAGAAGCCTCAGGGGAGACCACAAGCAAACCATAGAGAAGATTCAAGTGAACAGAAATATTTGTCTCCAGGAAGCAAAGACCTGGATGGATTCTTTTGATTTCTGTCCCCAAGCAATGAACAGGTTTCTGCATTCATTGGATATTTATAGCCCTCAAGGGTGCCGCCAGAACAAAACTTGTAATATTTCATCTCTGCATCGAAGGACTGTCTATTGATCACAGCTGTCCCCAGAAGGACTGAGCAATCCTGAGAGGTAAGATGCATCCTTGGTTGAGGGACATCTAGTTAAGTATGATAGAAGGACTGGAATAGAGAGGCCAGTGGTCATCTGTTATCTCTTGTTTCTCATAAGAACACCCAAACTTTTCTTGGGGAGCCACCCTCACCTATCCTCAGCTCTGTGGATCAGCAGAGGTAAGGATCTACCTACACTTAGTCACGGAAGATAGCTTCTTGACTACAGACACAAGGTCATTGGTCATCACATGACTGCGCTGGGCCAAACAGCCCTTAGAAGATCTAATGCTAGATAAAGGGACTTAAAATAGACAAGATGTAAGTCTGGATCTGCTGGGAGCCACCTGGTCATAAGAATGGGACAAACAACAACAACAAAAAAGTGTCAATCTTCTGGAAAAATGGGAAACAGATACCAGAGCCACAGAGTAGAAACAAAGAGACTATTTTCTGATCATCATCTTTGTGTCCCAAAAGCCCCCATGCCTGAAGCCAAGGTCATCCTGGAAATGCTGAAAAACCTTTTTTTTCCCCCTTGAAGCAGGGTGCACCGTATTTCTGTTGTCCACAGCCATGGTCCCGATCATTTCAGATTGCCTCTAGGATCTCCTTCAGTCCCACTTGGTTTGCACTAAGCCAGATCCCTGCCCTTAAAGCCAGCCCACCACCATGAACTTCCAAATGACTTTCCCTGGTGCTGGGGACTGAGTGCAGGGCTAATAGTGAGTGCTAGTCAAGAGTTCCGTCTCTGGGCTACATCCCAAGCCCTTCTGATACTGAACTGAGGCAAGAGTGGTGTGGAGTCACAGTCTGTGCTGTCAGGCCCCGCAACCTGCCCTCAACAAAGCAATACAAAGATCCAAATTAACAGCGGAAAGCAGAAGCCAGGCAGTGGTGGCGCACGCCTTTAATCCCAGCACTCGGGAGGCAGAGGCAGGCGGATTTCTGAGTTCGAGGCCAGCCTGGTCTACAGAGTGAGTTCCAGGACAGCCAGGGCTATACAGAGAAACCCTGTCTCAAAATACCAAAAAAAAAAAAAAAAAAAAAACAGTGGAAAGCAGAAAGAGGAGATTTATTCAATGCTGGCCACTTTGAGAAGAGGGACAGAGAGATCCAGAAAAACCCTGGGGTCCCTGAAGTGAGATGGAAATTTAAACAGAGAGCCAAGGCTATGCTGTCCTAGTTAAGGTGTGGTCACACCCACTGACCCAACTTTGTCTGGGATTCAGTCTTATCAAGTTATTATGAAGTTGTGATGAAATCTCTTTCAGAAAGACAACTGTACAGACACACACACACACACACACACACACACACACACACACACACCACTTTCCCTTCTGCTAACATGAGATTCCTGGAGAAATCCCTGTCTCTGTGTCTCATTGGTCCGATAGATTGAGAGACACAAGTATCTCTTTGGAACATGTTTAGTCCGACAGGCCTCGTACACTCCTTTTGGCTTTTGAGACAGGGGCTCACTAAGTTAACTGGGTTAGCCTTGCATTCACTCTGTGGCAGGAGCTGGCCTTGAACTTGAACTCATGATGGCTCAGCCTCCGGAGCAGCTAGACAACAGATCTGCACCCACCAGTAGGTGACACGGGTTTCTGGAATTTGCAGTGCTGTCATTGCTTAGGCCAGAGTCCCCGAGGCTAGGGAGTGGCCCAGTGGTTAAGAGCACTTTTGTCTCTCGCAGAGGATACAGGTTCAGTTCCCAGCACTTACATGAATGCTCACAACTGCCTGTTAAACCCGTTCCAGAGAATCTAATTCCCTCTTCTGCCCTCCACAGGCACTGCATGCACATGGTACACATACACACATGTAGGCTAAACACTTATGCACATAAAACAAAAAGTTTAAAAATAACCGAAAAAAATCAACACAGGCAAACAACCAACAACAAAACCCCCCAGACTCTCTATGAAAGGAAGCGCAGGGAATGATGGGAGAAGAAGACTTAAGTTAAACAGCACACTGCTCTACGTGAAGACAGCAGACAGGACAGCAATTTCAGGTCCACGGAACCACTCCTAACCTCCTGCTGCTCCACTGCCACAACAAGACTGGGTGGGTGGTCAGGAAACCCCCACCAAGCACTAGGGCCGCCAGGTGGCCACATGCCACCATATTAGGAACCACTAACAAGCTTCCGTTCTTGAGTAGGGTCTCAGCATCATATCTGATGTTGACATTTGACCTGCCTCTGCTCTTTCAAGTAGTCCCCTCTATAGGCACTGTACCAGACCCACTTCCCAGAAAACTGAGACTTAAAGAGACTGGCTAGAGTGGTCAGTGAGACAGTGCAGAGACATACGCTAAAAGTTCTCTCACACTAATGATAAGGGGTTAAAGCCACATTTGGCCTTTCCTTGAAATGTCTCAAGACTTTGTCCCACCTTCATAAAATGGAATGCATCTTCCCACCATTTGTCCAGAACTTAGTCCAGAAGTGGTTGAGGTAAGTGCAGGAACTCTCCCTTTATAAGGAGCACAGGGCTTTGTTCTAAGTTATGTATAATGTGGACAAAACAAAGGGGCCTCGGTGGGCTAAATCAGCCAGGCACACTTGTCCCTGACACTCTCCCAGCCCACAGGGGCCAGGTCACTTCCTTTGTTCTACAGGACAGGCCTGGTAACAAGGCAGCCAGGAGCTCAGCTGTAGACATTTTTCATTATTTTCCACCCTGTTAACCTCCATCACAAGTCAGGCTGCTGTCAGACTAAATGAGAACTGCAAAGATCTATCTCACTTGTCCCCGGCTCAGCTCAGGAAAAAAGAGCCTTCATTTCCTAAAGGCCTTGAGGACCCTTTCTCCCTAAGTCATCCCCACCCAGGAAAAGGCTCCGACAGCAGCAGCAGCAGCAGCAGCAGCAGCAGCAGCAGCAGCAGCAGCAGCAGCAGCAGGTGGAGACCAGACCAGGATTTGGACTCCAAAGCAGCAGACAGCTAAAGCTTTTCAGCTGGCCTCTGTGAAGCACTGTGGGATGTTTTTCTTGACACAGTATTTACCTTTATAATTATGTTTGCTTATGTAAATATTAAACTCAGACCACATTTCCTAAACATAGCATCAAGAGGAGATGCGTAGCATATTGTGGGTTGGGAGGACACGAGCCAGTGGCTACAGTTCTGTGGGTATCATCCTCAAGACGATGATTCAAGCTCAGACCTTAGAGAGGCGATTGTCCTGCAAGCCAGCAGCTTGTCCCCTCCTGTGTCCAGCAATGCTGGGCCACCAGATCACTAAATTGGTACCTGAAAAAACGAGCTGAGCTACAATGTGTTACAATTGCTGCTGGCCTGGGGTCACAGTCAGCTCTGAGCAAGGCCAGAGCAGCATATACTACCAAATCCCTCCAGGGTGTTTCCAAGCCATTTTACAAATGAGAAACTGAGGCACAGGCAACTTACGTAATAAGCCTAAGGATGCATAGGTCTCAGGAGAAAGACTTATCCCATCTAACACCAGCTGAGACGGCCAGTGAGCATTTGGCACAAGTTAGAAATCAGGGCACAGGCTTAAGTCACAAGCCTGAAGATACACAGGACATACAGGGTTTTTAAAGGATGCTACCAAGTTTGTTTTCTTTCTTAAACGTTAAGGAATCTAGTTTCTTACTCAGGTCCTTTCACACAGGAGAGTGTGTTTGAACTTCACATGGGCCCCAAGGAGCCCCTGATTTCAGCCTCACTCAACAGACTGAGGGGATAAGGCTACATGACACACCCATTTTACAGAAAACCCAGTTCTTCACACATTTACACAGAGCCTCCACTGTGCCAGACATTGTGTCAGAAGCTCCGGAAAAAGGCTTCAGGGGACATAAAAAGGGACGGTTCTCTTTACCCTTGGCTCCTGCATGGTTCCCTGGGTAAAACCTTTCTTTTTAGCAATGGGGTGTTCCACCAAAGTCTTCAAAACTGTAAATCAGCGTTCGTTCCTGATTCTCATTGTGGAAACCGATCCTAAGTGACTAGGGATATGGGAAAAGCTCACAGAGGGGCTTTTTGTAACAGCAGAATAATGGCATTAACCAAAGTGTTTATCGAGAAGAGATCAGGTGCGTAGGTCCAGGTAAGTGAATATAACAAAATGTTATTCAATCTTTCAAAACACAAGCAACGTTTTCAGCATGGGAAAATTTTGACAGAGAGCATTATATAAGTCTGGTAGGTGACATAAGTAGGCAGCGATATCAAATATGTGGTATGATCTTACACAGGGGGAAATGTGCATGCATTCTAGAAAGTACACAAATTATAAACATGCAAGGAAATAAATTTGTACAGGTATACATAATCTCTTAAAATTTCAAAGTGATTGACTGAAAAACTTCCTTCTTGTTTCCATTTTGGGGCCCACATCTACCTCCATTTTCCCAAATTGCCCATAATACATGTAAACCGCATACCTAGGCACCTAAAGGTTTTTTCCTCCTGTGGCCACTGGTGCTAAGGTGGCTGAGTACACACAATCTTCCAAAGGCAAATGCAGAGGTCACATCTGAGCCAGGACAGCACAGTGTAGCCCCTGCCCTCTGTATTATTCAACAGAAGCCTTCCTGGTCCCTTGTGCCCAAACTACATCTCACCATGACAGTAGACTATTGTCATGGATGGTCTGGGACAGAGACCCAGGGCAGATAGGGCAGCTCACCTTTTTGAAGAGTCTGATGACATCTTCACTGATCTGGGAGAGGCGGACGATGACATTGTTCATGAAGATGTCGTTGAGGGTGGCATGGTCTCGGCTCTCCCGCCGAGTCTGGTGCAGTACCAGATACCAACAGTTCACGGGCGAGAGGAGGTATTGATCCTTCCTGTGGGAACCAAGACAGCTCAGGTTGGCTTCACATCAGCTCACCTGGTCACTCACTCTTTTTTTGGGGGGGGGGGGTTTCGAGACAGGGTTTCTCTGTGTAGTCCTGGCTGTCCTGGAACTCACTTTGTAGACCAGGCTGGCCTCGAACTCAGAAATCCGCCTGCCTCTGCCTCCCGAGTGCTGGGATTAAAGGCGTGAGCCACCACGCCCGGCCTTGGTCACTCACTCTTGAGTCTCATAGTCATCATCAAAGTCAATCTTATTACATCTATGGAATAGAACTACAGAAACAGGCCAGAGAACTAAGGTGATATCTCATGGTTATAGAGCGTGCTGGCCTTGGGTCTCTGACTCTGTCTGTGCCCTGGGTCACCTATGCTTCCTCTGAAGGTGGCACCTGCCATGCACCCTTCCCTTTTCTGGGAAGAATATCTATGGATATATTATGGTCTCTAGGTCTGTGCAGTGGAAAACACAAAAAGACATTTCCTCACCTCTAACCTGTCTGCACTAACCCTGAGAGCCCCCTGGGGTCTTGACACTTTTGTCCTTCCCTAAAGAGCTCCTGACCTCATAGAAATCAGTGTGACAATGACAACTTTGTGTGAGTTGGCCTGAAGGGCTCAGGTTCTGGGTGTGGTAAGAGGTACCTATGGGGCAAATAAGCTTTTGTCCTATAGTGGCTGATGGATTCTCAGACTGACTCTGGCTGGACATTATGCTAAAATGGGATGTCACACTGTGATCCCCTGGAAACAGATCAGAAGTTCATTCTCCAGCCTTAGGCCTGGAGATCTGGGTTTTAAGAAGGCCTACCGGGCTCTCTAGTGTGAGCTGGAGTCTGAGAAACTTTGGCTATGGAGTAGCTGCTTCCCGAGCTAATGAAACAACAGAAAATCCCTCTGTCTCAACATTCTCAGAGATTCCTCTGAGGGCTGAGGAGAAGGCACATACACTTTTCTGTAAGAAGAAAGGCAAAAGGCTAAACTCAAATGCAGTCAATGACACCATCTTAACCCTAGGTGGGGAGTTCGTCTTCTCCAAGCCTGGATCCTTTTCTTGCTGGGCTTTCTAGTGTGGAAAGGCTAAGGCCCACCACCAGCTCCAGAGACCCCTAACCCCGCCTTGTTCTGCCTCTGTCCTGAAGGGCAGGCTACTAGGGAGCTAGTTAAGGAAATGCAGCCACTGTGGGCAAAGCTACTGAGGAAGGCAACTCCCACTGCACCCTCTCACTAGGGCGCCCCCCAAGGGGTGTTGTAAAGAACTGCCCCAGGGTGTTCTGGGATGTTCCCCCCCTCACCACCACCACCCCCAGCTCCTGGAAGTTTAGAAGGCAAGAAAACCATTTAACTTCACAGGTTTTTTTTTTCCTTCTGTCACCAAATGGGCTGAAAATCTAGGCAGCAAACATTTGGAAGAAGAGATAGAGGCGGTGGTCAGACCACCAACACTAGCTTGACCTGGGAATAATGGAAAGCACACATTGTCAGGGAAGATCCTTGACTATCTGAGGAAACATGAAGAAGATAGAATACTAAAGATTTGTCTATTGCTAGTCACGGGAAAGATCTGTTAAAATTCAGTGCCAGCTAGGATCCCAGCATATTAACTCCACAGCAGCTCGTGGGTGAGTTGTGTTTATCAACAGGCCAGGGGCTCCTTGTCAAGAGGCTGAGACAATAGATAGATAGATAGATAGATAGATAGATAGATAGATAGATAGATAGATAGATAGATAGATAGAAGAATTGAAGAGGGGGGCTGTGTAAATCAACGATGCAGACACACCCAGAGCAGTCTCCAGAGCAACTCCATCCTGCTGGAGTTACAAGAAGCCCAGGCACGCTTGTACACCAGTCTCTTCTGTTTCCATGCCAGGTTCTTCCTGCTGAGATATGCACACGGACTCTTCTTGCTACCTGGACCATACTCCCCTTCTTCCCTGACTGCCTCCTCTACTTCCT
The DNA here is from genome assembly GCA_902729485.2 of Mus minutoides. Classification (NCBI taxonomy): domain Eukaryota; kingdom Metazoa; phylum Chordata; class Mammalia; order Rodentia; family Muridae; genus Mus; species Mus minutoides. The sequence continues at coordinate 546,376 of LR750150.1, read as the reverse complement.
GTTAAGTATAGCTCAGATGACATTTCCTCCTCAGAGAGCAGGCCCCTGACCTCGTCTGAGCACAGCAGACTTAAGGCGTCCTCTCTGGCCCACAGCCCTGGTGCGGTGCTGCAGCATGTTGGAAGTACAGACTGTCAGGAGCATTAGTCAGAAACACTGGGGTTTGGCCTGGCACCCCTGTTTCACAAGCCCTCCTGGGGACTCTGACGCAAGTTTGAGAAGTTCTATGCTAAAGTTTGGACCCGAGTGTCTCCCATGGGACTGTGCATTAAACCCTTGGTTCCCAAAGTGGAGCTGTCGGGAGATGGGAACATCTGTAAGAGGTGGAGGGCCTTTAATTCACTGAAAGCACAGCCTCATGAGACCGACCCCAGTTCCTTTTTCTTCCTGTTCTACATTTCCCAGTCATGGGGCTATCAGTTCTGCTGTGCCATGCATTCACACCATGATATGCTGTGCCCTACACACACACACACACACACACACACACACACACACACACATGAGACCTGAAAGCCTAATTACAAACTGAATCCTACAAGACTGTGAGCCAAAAGGGAACTTTTCTCTTCATAAATTATCTCATGGAATGTCTAATAGTTACAGGAGGCTACCTGATACATTCTGCCTTTAATTCCATGTCCCACCCCTCACCTTCCTGAGAGCTCTCAGAGCACAGGCAACGTTTTTATTGTACTCACTGTGCTCAGGGGCCAGCTGGTTCTGTGGTGCTGGTTACCACAGAACACATGCTGCAGAAGAATGACCCTTGAGAAAAGTTCTTGTTAATACTGGGTCATTGAAGGTCAAGTATGGAGTTTCCAATCAGAAGTATGTGTGTGTGTGTGTGTGTGTGTGTGTGTGAGAGAGAGAGAGAGAGAGAGAGAGAGAGAGAGTCAGAGAGACAGAGACAGAAAAAGAGAAAAACAGACAGACAGACAGACAGACAGACAGACAGAATAATAAATTCTCTCAGGAAGCCCTGAATTCTGAGAATGCTACTAGGGGATCATTGACAATGATGCTGGAAAGACAAGCTAGACACCTGATCGCAGCAGATATGGACTGTCAGGTCAAAACAGTTGGAGCCCTGCCACCCGGGATTCAGAGGTTTGAGCCCATGTTACACACTAGAATGGCCTCAGGAACTTATGAGAGTACCAGGGCAAAGTGAATTCAGTGCTCTAGGGAGTAGCTTGATGTTGGCATTCTAAAATGTTCTACATTTTACTCTGTAGTCAGAGTTGAGAATTCCTGTTCCAGGACATAGGAAGTCACAGAGGTTATTTACAAGAATAACCAACGTGTGTTTTGGAAAAAAAAAATCACTGAGGGAAAATTGGATGGTGTGTAGGGGTGGGTGGACATAATGGTTAGATAGATGGATAGATGGATGAGTGGGGTAGATATGTAGGTAAGTGGCTGGATGGAGTAGATACATGGATGGATGGATGGTTGGATGGATGGATGGATGGATGGATGGGTAGATGGGTTGGTAGATGGGTGGGTAGAAGGATAGAAGATACAGATGATGAGTGGATAGATGGGCGAGCAGGTGGGTAAGTGTGGACATAAACATACAGGAGCACCACTCATGAAAAAAATCTTAGTCCAGTAGAGGGAGATGGTGAATGCTGGGTGGTGGCACTTGGACCACTGAGGTCCAAACAAACACTCCTCAGCAGGGACCGTTTCATCCTGAAGAGCTGCTGGAAATGCGAGTGGGAGTAGAAGAGAACGGTGGCTCTGAGAATTGGCTTTCAGGCAACTGGGAGGAAGCCAATGACACAGACTATGGAGCTCTGCAGAGAAGAAAGCAGGTTTGGGCAGAGAAGACATCCCATCTCGCTTCCTACTGCTTCCTGGGTGGTGATAGAAATGAAAGGATTAAAGGAGAGATGCCATAATTGAGCTGTTACTGAAATTGCTTCAGGGGCTTAGCTCGATCTGGGATGCAAGAACTGAACAGCATCTGGGGAATTAAATGTGTAAAAATTATGGACGTTTCAGAGGAAAGCAAAAAGGAGAGTGATTATGAAAGAAGTATGAAGTGCAAGATTGACTTTAATGATGGCCTTTAATTAGGTTGCCTGGCCAGAACAAAATGGTAGAAGACAGGCAAAAAAAACAGAACCTGTGGGGCCAGGAGGTGGCACAGCCCAGGACTGGGTTGTGGAAGAGTATAGGAGAAAGGAGGGGGAGGGGCAGGAAGAGGAGGTGAGCTGCAGCAGCAGCTAACTTGTGGGTACATGCATTTATATGTGTTCACATGTGAGTGCATGCATTTGCACATGTTCAGATGCACTAGCTCATCCAGGTGCTGTGTGTGTAGAAGCTCGTGAATTCTCTCATGAGTCTCTGCCTGAGCCTTCCACTCAGTAAGAAAAATACACGATAGACAGGAGATGCTACAGTCTCACTAATGTATGCATGGGAAAGAGGCTGCAGAGCCTCCCCTTACCAGATCCAGAAGTCAGGTGCTCATTGCTATCTTCTTTCAGAAAGCACTTTCTAGTCGGGGGATCAAAGGCTAGAGCGGACATTCCTAAGACAGAGCCTTCTGCCTTAGAGAAATATGACCAAAGGGCCAGCCAAAAGGAGAAAAAGGCATGCTGGTTAGCTGACAGGCAGTTGAGGGGTCCTACATGATGGTCTGCTGTGAGACCCAGGGTGGCAAATTGTGCCTGGAGAATCTGGTGAATAAGGCAGAGACCAACAGCAAAAGACCTTTAAGTCTCATTAGAGAGTCTGAGCTTCATCCTGAAGTCATCAGGGAGCCATAGAAGGATCTAACATTAAAAAAAAAAAGTAAAGGTATGAACTGTCCATAGTGGGACCCTGAGAGGACAGGGGGTGACATCCAGGGCCAAGGGAGAAGTTGAGGGATTCAGGGCCTGGGTATTGACTGAACTTAGGAGGCCAACTGGACGGGTTTAGGATGGGAGCCGAAGAGGAAGAACCCAGCATGACACCCGTTTTCTGGCTGGGCAGCCAGGGAACTAGAAGTAGCCTTTGGGGAATGAAGAAAGGGTTAGAGGTCTGGCTGGGGAGGGAGACAACCCCCCTCCCCCCGAGTCTGACAAGGCTGCAGTCAAAGAGGCAACTCCCCCCACTCCCATAATGAGGAAGAAGGAAGGGACAGGCAGGGGGAGTGAACCTATCTGCTTTCTAAGCAGCATGCCCACTCTGAAGTCCCACCAAGCATGGGAAACAGCTTGCTCTGCCTTCCCATCTCCTCCCTGTCCTTTGGCTACACAAATGTGTGCCCCGCTCAGCCCAACTCAATGCTGGGCACAGTGGCTTGAATGAGAAATGTCCTCCGTAGGTTCCTCTATCTGGACCCTTGGTCCCTGGTTAGGTGCTATCTGGGGAGGTGCATCCTAGCTGGCGAAGAAGCATCACTGGGCACAGGCTTTGGGGGTGTCGTCTCACCCCACTTCCAGCTCTCACTCTTTGTCTCATGTTTGTGATTGAAGTTGCGATCTGCCAGCCTTCTGCTGTGGTTGTCTACTGCCATGTCCTCAGCCATGATGGACTCCCCTCTGGAACCCTAAGCCAACAAAATGAACCTTTTCTTCCCTGAGTCTCTTTCAGTCATTATGTTTAATACAGCAACCAAAAGCAACGACTATACCAGGTGAGCTGTCCACAGCCAGGATTAGAGTTGGAGCTAGTCATTCTGTAGAAGGATACCAGACCCTCACCACCACCTCAGTGGGCCACCAATAAGAACCTCCAAGGGGAAACAAAAAGATGCCTGGCCCTGGGAGGAGTCCTCTCCTATGCCTACCTTCTATGGATGCAACCATGTAAAGGTTGCCTATGCTTGTGCCCTGGCTATTCAAACCATGTCACTAAACACAAGAAAAGACCTCTCTGGTTATTATTCAGTGGTTTATCTGCGCAACGCCTTTATGATGGGCAATCCGTAGGGCCAGGCTAAAGAGGGCCTTGAGCGTGTGTGTTCTCCACACAGTTGACAGTGTGCTGAGGGAAGACAGTCACTGGACACGTCCCAGATGAGTGTAGAACTAGATGGTCAGAAAGTGCTAGAACGAAGGGGCATGCTGTGCCATAGAGGCTCAGAGCAGAGGTCTTGAGAACTGACTTCGAGGTTCACTGAAGTGTCTCTGAGGAGAGAGGTAAGGTGGGCTTCTAAGAAGAATTAGAGGTGGCAAAGGGAAAGTACTAGAAGAGTGGCCTTCCTGAGGGGCAAGGAGTTGGGCGCATACATTTAAGGGACTAAGCAAAGACAAGTGAGGTAGAGGAAGCAAGATACATAGGGGTGGAAGTGGTGGATAGTGAGGCTGGAGGCTCTGCAGGGCAGCTGGGTCCTGGGGTGCCTGCCACCTCATCCCATGTACCATCCTCATTATGGGGACTGCAGAAATCAATATGCAAAGTGCAGGTGATAGATGAGGGTGGAGCATCAGGAACCTGTGCTTCCGGTCTCCTTTTCCTGGGGTTACACGTTCTTTTTTTCAAAATGGCGCCCAGGGCTGATCTCTAGCTCCCTCTGCTACCTTTCCCTGCTGCAGTCCCCATTTTAGAAGACATTAAAATGAAGCGAGCCAGCCTTCTCTCACCTCAGGCACACTAACTCTTTTGCTTTTCTCATCTTGCCTCGAAGCCTCTCCCCGGCAGGCAGAAGCTGCTGAGCTAGGATATAAGGGCAGAACTGCCGCAGATGTATATATTTTCTTCTTTATGGCTAGAAACTAGCAGTGAGCGTTTCTGGTGAGTCACAGCTTGCTCGCTTTCTTTGGCTAAGAAAGGTGGGAATGAGGTTCCAAGAGACTGAAGCTGGAGAGGCCAAGCCTTGCCAAGCTGGTGAGTTAGGAAAATGAAATTAGCAGCAAGCTAGCTCTGCCAGCTTCCCGGCTGGGGGCTGGAAAATTCCGCTTAGCAAACAAAACCCAGATCCAAGCCTGCAGAACCCAGGAGGCACATGGATCTAAACCCAATGTCCTGGGATCTTGGGATCTGGAGAGCATAAACCCCCAAACCTGATACCCTTTTCAGAGACCAGATCCCCATCTTCAGTCAAGTCCTGAAATGAAAACCTCTGTCCCATTAGGAAACACCTAAGCAGCCTCACTATCTCCGCCCATACAGACCTCTGTGACTTGGTTTAACTAACAAGAAAATAGACATGACATGTGGTATATACAGAACCAAGCAAAAGAAGGGCCTACTGAAGGCTCTCTGGCCAGCTATTTCACCCTTCTTCTGTGGGTCCTGAGAACCCCACTGTGTCCGCCCTTCAAGCCCATTCTTTGTCCTTTGGAGACTATGACACATGTCCTAACTTTCCATGTACCACCAGAATTCTTAGATGCATGAGCTAAAGGCTGATGGATGAATTTGCAAAGTATAAGGTCCTATATAATCCTTAAAGTCCACCTACCTATTCTACCTACCTAAGTGGATGGAGACAGAACTAAACTACATAAATGTTGCTCTTTAAAGCTACCCATCATCCTTAATACAGAAAGAGTGCTATTGGCACATAGATAAAATATATGTATGTACACACACACACACACACACACACACACAAACTCACAACCTGGCAAATACTTTGATAATTATGATCTCTGGTGATTCCAGGGAATGTGTGTGGGAGCCATGAGAACCATGAGGGAAACTAAGAAGAGGAGGAGCTGTAGCCATCACAAAGAGCCTCAAGAGACCCGCCATGGAAGAGAAAAGAGCGTTGTGGTGACGAAAGTTGGAAAGTGGAGGATACAGAAGGTGGAAGGCAGTGGATGATGGAAGAGGGAAAGTGGATGTTAGAGAAGAAGAAGAAGATAATGGGGGTGGAGGATGGAAGGTGGAAGACAGAAACTAGACATAATGCAAAGTAGCTGTGATGAAAAACAGATGGCAGGAGATACAGGCGACGAGGAGATGGATGGGCCAAGAGAAGGTGGAAGGTAGATGGTATACAGAGAAGAAGAAGGCAGGTAGAAACAGTGGAGATGCTGAAAGGTGGAGAATGGAAGGGGGTGGCGCAGTGGAGAAGACAGAGGTGCCGGAAAGTAAGAGAGATGTCTGAGATGATAGGAGATGGATAAGGACAATAGGAAGTAAATGTGACAGCCATTGAAGCTGACAGAAGCTGGAGGTGGGAGGTAAAGCTGAGGAACGATAATAATTTTCTATAGGGAACGGGAAATGGATCTCGGCATGAGTTGGTGCTGACATCAGGATTACGGCATCCCCAAACCCAGGCTCAGTATCTGCCTTTCGTTTTAAATATGTGTGTGCACTCATGCGTGCATGTGTGTGCATGCATGTGTGTGTGGTGCATGTGGGGGAGGGTGTAGAGGATAGGTGTGGGGGGGGGTATGTGGGGGTGGGGTGTGTGTGTGTGTGTGTGTGTGTGTGTGTGTGTGTGTGTGTGTGTGTAGAACAGCAGGACTCATACTCTTTCTACACATTATTCCCCTGAGGCAAGGTCTCTCACTGAACCTCAATCTAGGTTGGCAAGCAGCCTCAGTGATCCTCCTGCCTCTGCCCTCTCTGTAGCTCTGTTACACACATGTGCAGCTGCACCTGGTCTCTATGTGGGTTTTGTGAATTTGAGCTCAGGTCTTCCTGCTAGAACAGTTTATGTTTTATCCACAGAGTCATCTCCCCAGTCTGCCGTCTTTTTCTGAAGGTATTTTATAAAGAACTCTCCCTAGTCATGGTTTTCTTTCTGTAAATGCTTGACATAAATAGAAGGTAACCGAGAAAGGTGATTATAAGGGAAACAAACAGCATTTTGTATTCTTAGACCGGAGCTGAAGCCTGAGGTTTGCTGGATTAGAGAGGTATTACTAGTGCAGGGGCACCAAGGACGCTTCCTTCGCAAGGCTGAAGAGAGTTTAAGTTATGGCTCAGGGAGAGCCAGTGAGCCTTCCGTTCTGCATTGTGTTATGACAGAGAAGAGACAGCGAGACACGGAGGCAGAGATAGCCACAAAGAGACAGAGAGATTAAAAAATGGCCTCCTTGCTTTCAAGTACATAGCAGGATGAAGGTGGCAGTCTAGATCTATAAACTGTATGGTTCCTTGCAAACCTGACCCAAGCTCTGTAAGACCCACAACTAGCCAAGCCAGACCAGAGGCTTTTCACAAGAGCCCTTCGCAGACCCTGATGCCCACACAGGTCTGGTTAGATAGGGGACTTCAGCAAGCACTAACCCAGGCAGAGAGCCAAGGGATGGTTCTGCCATATGGCAGCCCAGTCAGAGGCGCTTTTGCATTCAGAGTCTGGTAAACCAGGATTCGAATCCTGCCCAAACTACCTGCAACCATAACTGTGTCCTAGGCAAACTAACTTCTTTAAACCTTATTAGTGTCAACTAGGAAAATATAGAATTATCTGTCCTGCATGTCACAACATCTGTCATGTAGGTGGCATAAGATGGCTGCTATTCACCTGGGAGAGCACATAGCACAAGGTAAGGTAGGTGTGAGGGAACCTGGAGCAACTATTGCTGTGATTCTGGCTATCAAGTAGAAACACAAGCCCAACCTGAGGCTTCCTCACCCCTTCTGCCCAGACCTCTTCACCCTGGATCCTCTACACACCAGTCTCAAATGACATGTTGAAAAAAAAAAAGTTTCTCTGTCCAGCATAACCTAGAAGGCTAAATCTCAACTATTCTATCATTTTAGAGACACTGCAGATGTGAAAACCATGGCACTTTTTCCCCCCAATAAAAAGCACTTTCTTGGAAATGAAGCTAGTTCTTCTCTGGGACCCTCTCTCTCTCTCTCAACTGCTTTGTGAAGCTGGAAGATACTCCCAACTGTTCTGGCAGTGAGGATCTCCATAGACTATTAAGTGGTATCTAGCCAAGCACCTCCCAGCTCTTCCCAAACTCTGGCTTTTCCCCCAAATATTTCTAGTGTGCTTGAACAGAATTCCCTGATGTTTTTCTCTATGGTCTGCAGCATCACTTAACCCTGGACAGAGGACTGTCATGAGGCATATCCTTCCCTCCCCCATGGCAAGAATTATACCAAACCAAAGGAATAGGACTAAGGGCTCCAAGTACAGAACACTATTTGAAAAGAATGTCATTACACTTTGGAGTTTGTGCACAGCAGAGCTTTGCAACACGGATGCTTAGGAGAGCTAGTTTGTAAAGTATAACTACTTATCTTAGGGAGGGAGGGACAAGTCTATAGCCAGAGAGCTTTCAGATGGAAGACAACAGGCTTACTTAGCACAAATCTCTCGCTCAGCCTTCCATACTGTGCTGGCACATTGAACATGGTGGTATACACCTTTAGTCCCAGCCCCCAAGAGTCAGAAGTGTGTAAATCTCTGAGTTCAAGGTCAGCCTTGTCTACATAGTGTGTTCCGGAATAATCAGTGATCCCCAAATACAGAATTGGTCATGGAAATTTTCTCTCTCCAGACCTAGCCAACTTGTTTGGGCTAGGCCACCCATCTACCTGAGAAGCAGGGTCAAGCCCCTATATGCTGCCCTCCATAGCATCTTCTTCTTCAGGAAATGCTCCTGGTTCCAGGCCATCAGAAGGAGAAGCCAGGCTCCTCCAGGCCTGCTCCAGAAAGGGGAAGACTGTGACTTGTATGCTGGTGACAAGGAAGGCCAGCACAGCCTATGAGAAGACTGAGAGCTATTTGTCATCTAGAAAACCATCAAAGTGGTTGGTCACTAGAACCCCCAGAGCTCCAAAGCTACTGATGCAGAGGTTGGGCAAGCCCTCAGACTCTGCATTTTGGACAAGCCTCTATGTGGCCACGCATAATACACTATCCCTTTGGTGGTCCCCATTCCCCAGATAGAAGTCAAGTTCACATTGTCTTCACAGCAATGCAGCACCAAATGGTCTCCTCAATCTGAGGCAATCTCCCCTCTATGGCAACTCTAACTACCATTGGACATTAATTCAGTCAACATTTGTACCAACCAGGGGTCAAGCCTTCCACTAGGTACTAGAAACCTCATTCACCAGTCACCCTCTCTGTCATTTCAGTCTTTGAAACCCAGTGCATATCCACAAGGGATAGACCGAGGCCTCAGCGTCCTTCCCATTACACATCCCTCCCATCTCAGGTCAGAGAAGGACAGCAATCTGGAACCACTCCTGCTCTGCAAATGTTCAACCATCCCCAGGGGAGACCTGAGAGCCAGCATCAGGCCCTGTGAAGGTCAGAGAATGACTTGTGAGAGGTTAGCTCTCTCCTTCTACCATATGGGCTCTAGGAATCAAAGTCAAGTTGTCAGGCTTGACAGCAAGCCCCGTAGCCTGTTAGGCCACCACGACAGCCCTTAGGCCTTTCTTTAAATCCAGTGCCACACAGAACTTACCCCGGCTAAGTCTGGCCCTAAATTTAGCACCTTCCACAGCTGTAAACATCCCCAAAGTCCAGGGAGATTGGGAAAAGCCTGGGTCGTATGAAGAAGTGGTCCGTAGCACAAAAGGAAACCCCTGACCTAGTGCTGGAGGACATGAGGTCCTGTCCCAGGTCTGTCCCTAACCTGTTGTGCTTCCTTCAGCAAATCAATTCCCACTCTGAACCAATTCTCCCAAGTGAAATGTGCAGACCAAGAATTAATAATTCCACTCTCCCGTCCTTCCTTTTTGTTCCCTTTTCCTCTTCTAGTCTCCTTCCTCGGTCCTGTTCACAATATCCCATCTCTTCCCTCAGCTAGTCTTTCTGCAATGGCAGTAAAACAAGCCCCAGGGATCTCCTTCAGCCTTTAGAAGCAACCTAGCAACTTGGGCACCCTTAAGTGAAGAATCTCTGGGACAGCCTGATTTCTCGGGACATCCAGGCTGAAGGATCAGAGCACAGCACAGACCCCATGAATAGAAGCGGTACCCCGGGGTCAGAGGTGTGTCAGCCTGTCCAGAAAACTCGACTTCCAAAAGCTATCAGGGCTGGTCCATCCCATTAGCATCATGTAGAGGGTCTACCCCAGCTGCACTGGCCTAGGTGAACCCCTGATTAGACTTTCATAGTGTGGCGAACAGCCCACTTGGCCTGATTGCCAGCTGTGGCTCCCATCCATCTGGTGGCTGAGTTAATGAACCCTTGAGGAGCTAGTAGGGCTCATTACAGATAAGGTGAGGGAATAAGGGATCCCTGTGTCCTCAAGGCCTGCCTTCTTCCCTCTCCCCCATGCTCACACTTAGGATGTGAGGGGGCTGCTTTCAAATCAAGAGGAAGTGAGAGCAAATGATGAGATCCGCTGTGCACACCCCTGGTGGACAGCTCCAGCAACAACTCAGAGAGAGCATAAGGGGAAGTCTTCAAACCTGCCTGGTGAGACAGAAAGCCTTGGGACCTGGAGCTCAGGATATGAGCAGTTAGGGTAGGAGGGCCTCTGTGTTATAAATAATAAGGTAGGGAAGTGTTTAAGTACTGAGGTCCTCCAGCACAGCAAGGAACAGGGATGTCTGTGGACCCGGTGCGTGAGAAGACATTCTAAGGACATGGTGGGCAAGCTGGTACCCAAGTAAAACCCAACTAGATAAAGCCAGGATGTGCTGAAAGGAGGTTCTGAGTCTCGGCTGGGCATGAATGCAGCTCCAGGTCACTCATCTCCTGTCTACAGCATCCTTCGGCATAGAAGCCATCTCTACCTTTACTTGATACATGAGAACAACTAGCTTCTGGAAGGCAAGAGGAAGCTGCAGCACCCTTGCGGGACTTAGCAGAACCTTGCAGGTCAAGGTCCAGTCCTGACTTCCTCCTCCAACTTTGGCCTCCTTCCCCAATTGCATCTGCCATCAACCCTCCTGCCCAGCGCCACCTCCCATCCCAGGACCCGCAGCCAACTTCTTCTCACTTGAACTGGTGCTCCCGGGAGCTGCGAATCTTGGAGGAGAAGCGCTCGGCCAGCTTCTCCAGGCTGCGGGAATACTCCAGCTCGATCTCAGCTTTCCTGCGGAAGAACTCCTGCAAGTCTTGCAGCAGCTGCAGCCGCGACTCTGACTGCTGCTCCAGGCATTTGAACTGCTCCACCAGCTGCGTTCGGATCTCTGTGGGAGGCAAGGAGCTCAACATCAGGCGATGGCTGGAGACAGCAGTGGACCCACACCCCCGAGAGCCCAGCCAGAGCCCCCCAGTTTTGCTACGCTGAGATTTGGCATGGCCTTTCTGCTAGACAGTCTAACCTACTGTTTCCCAGACTCCAGTCACCCCAAAATATGCTGATGTTTCTAACTACTCCTCAGGCCACTGGCTACATTGTTACTCCACATGCCTGGAGGACTGACTAACTTTCCTCAGTGTAATCAGTTTGCTTAGACAAAAACACTATATAGTAAGTTCCAGAAAACGGAGAGGGGTGCTTACAGCCTGGGATATCAGAAATATGTTCTATGAAAACAATGGTTTTTAAATCCTATTTACAGGGGCTGGTGAGATGGCTCAGCGGGTAAGAGCACCCGACTGCTCTTCCAAAGGTGATAAGTTCAAATCCCAGCAACCACATGGTGGCTCACAACCATCCGTAACAAGATCTGGCTCCCTCTTCTGGAGTATCTGAAGACAGCTACAGTGTACTTACATATAATAAATAAAATAAATCTTTAAAAAAAAAAAAAAAAATCCTATTTACATATTACAACTAGGGCTTGCCAAAGGGCCAGAGGCCTCGCCCAAGAGGCTTGTTCTTTGTTAACTAAAAAGAAAGTGGCTCAGAGAGAGGGGTTTGGATTTTTCTCATCAAGTGCAAGCAGGACCCAGAGGGCATCAGAATGTATCTGGAGTTCCAGCGTTCCTCAGGGTCATGTCTGTGCTGCTTTCCATCATCCTAAGCTCCATATATAAACATCTCAAGTAGCACTGAAGAGCCTGGTGCACACTTGGGGAAGTATTGATGGATCCCGCTGGGTCTGGGCAACCAGAGGACCATTCAAAAGCTGGGAGTCAAGCTGGAAAAAAAATCTCACTGGAATCCTTACAACCCCTGACAATCTTAATGTGACCCGATATCCTACAAGTCACAGCCCATTGTTTTGTGAAGTCCTAATACAGTCACTGCCACCATTCATGGGCAGCAACCCCTTCCTGGGTCCTCTACAGATCCAGCTCTGCAAGACACCCAACTTGTACTTCTCAAAAATGCCCCAGGCTCCCCTCTGCCTAAGGGTTACATCCAGCTCTTTAGCATGGACCTGATGTTCAGGATTCCCCTTGAATTTTGCAATTCACTCAAGCTCATCCTTGAATGGTCCAGCATCTCCTCCTCATCATCATTGTTGTCATTGTCATCATCAAAAGGGGGAGTCTGCAAACTGGCACAGACCCACCTGGGGATATAACAAGCCTTCTCAAAGGATCTGCAGACCAAAGTGTGGGAGAGTCCTCATGTCCACTGCTACATCCACTCCAGTAGCAACCCGCGTGATAGGCTGGAAAGTCTGAGCGCAGTCCCAAGGCAAAAAGCTCAGGGAAACTTAGTCTCCTGGAATTGTGGCATCCTGTACAAAGAATCCTCCAATGTCCTTGCTTTAGTTGGTAAATAGATCTGTGTGCTTTCCCTTAATATTGCTTCATTATAAGTGTTCCTAAGGATTCATATTTTAAGTTAGATTCTAGGCAGCCCTTGATCCAACCTTGAGCATGTATAGCTAAGTCACTGCCCTACACAGGAATTCACCACTACCTAGGAATAAGGAAGTTTGCAACCTGAGAAGGAACCAGACTAGATACTTAGAACTATAGCTAGTTGAGTTACACCCATATACAAGTATTTACAATGGCCTAGGGGGAAGGTGGACTATGACAAGGGCATGAAGCCCTTGCCCCTGGCTCCTAAGTTTAAGCTGACCTCAGGTGGAATTGTTTTTGATCCCAGTTGTTAACCTTGAATCTTATCCCAGTTGGTTCTTGCCAGTCCTTCCCCACTTGCATTACAGTTTTGTTATCTTGCTGGTGTGTCACCTAACTTCCCCATTTTCTTCTGTATAAAAGTCTGATGCTCAACTTGACAAATTACATTCAGATCCACACTCCCTTGTGTCGGTGTCTGTCACTTGCCGAAACTTTGCCCACTTCCTCAAGAGAACTCGACCCACGCAGATAAGGGATCCAGAGGGTCTGCGGCAGTCCACCCCATATGCTCCCCAGTTCTGCCGGACAATGCCACACCTTCCCCACCTCACTCCTTTCAATGGTCCTGTTCTCTATTTCCTGAAGAAAAACTAAAGATTCATTCATTCAGAGTCTAACTATGATGGAAGTACCCAAAACGGCAAAAAAATGCCTGGGTGTCCCAAAAAGAACAATTTCAAATATTGATATTAGAAAACCTTCCTCGAACCAGGCCTGGTGGCTCATGCCTTTAATCCCAGCATTTGGAAGGCAGAGGCAGACAGATCTCTGTGAGTTCAAGTCCAGCCTGGTCTACAAAACAAATTCTAGGACAGCTAGGGCTACACAGTGGAACCCTGTCTTGAAAAACAAAGTCCATTAAGAGGAGTAAAGTGGCGGGGGTGGGGGGAAGGGAGAGAGAGAGAGAGAGAGAGAGAGAGAGGACCTTCCTAGATTCAAAGGACTACAACCCCTCTGCATTCAAATAAATAAATAAATAAATAAATAGTAAGTAAATAAATAAAATATAACTTCAAAAGTCTAAATGTCTATTTCAATTTATATATAGGTTAAAAAGAAATATAATCAATTTATAAATTTTCAGTATAAAACAACATTAAGATAAAATTTTAAGGAAATTGACAGGAATTATGGATTCAGAAAGATAAAATGATATGAAGAGTTTTAGGTTCTCTCCGATGGACAGTTGAGGATACTGACATACTGTAGAATTCTCCCTATGTCCTGGCAATTCCACTCCCTGATAAATACCCCAAAATGTCAGTGCTTATGTCCAATAACGAAGCATTAGAAGTTACTCCAAAAGTCCAATAAGAATGGAAGTGGTATTCTCAAGTGAGATTGTTGAGGGGAATGCTACACGGTGAGAAAGTACGGGCTGCATACAGCAGAGTCTCGAAAGGCAAGGACCTTGTGTTTACTGAATCAGTCGAGAAAGATGAGACCAGGAGAGGTGGTTTACAGCGTTAGAGAGAGAAGTCGTCGTCTTTAGAGGGATGCTGACCCAGAGGAACTCAAGGTTGTCTTCTGGGGTCTGAGCATGCCCACATACCCTGATCTGAGCAGTGCATGGGTCCGATGAATGGAGCTGCGCCCCATCTGTACATTCTTCTAGATGATGTAAGAGTTCATGGAAAGAGAACTTTTTTAATTGTGATGCTACTGAGCTTTGGTTTGCTCTACTTTGAAGAGAACAGTGCAATGTTATTCTAAAATGTTAATTTTTAAAACATGGCAGAAATACATCCTGTTAACTACTTCCATTTAGACAGAAACATTTTATATGTCAACTAAAACTGTAGAACAGCAGAGACTTTCGGGTTCATCCTGAGGGTAGTCAGCAGGATGCCCACACTGCTGCTCTGTAGCCCTGGCAGGAGAGTCTCCTTCCAGCGAGGCCTGGAGGACCCACTGGCTCCACCACCATCCCCAGTGCACCATGGGACTCCTGGATTCACAGACTGCCAGGACTGGTTTTGGATAATGATTGCTACCATTCTTGCAAGCCCTATCAGAGGTCCCTACAAATGAAATCCAAGCTAACAGGTTTTACACGCATACACATAGACTGTGGCTCTTGCCCACCATCCGTTTCTACGGAGGATGCAAAGAAGCTTTGTGTAAACTAAGCTCAGAGGCTTGGGGAAGGTGACATTATACTCTATGGACTGTCATCGGCCGCACAGGCATGTGCATAGGCCCGTGTGTGTGTGTGTGTGTGTAGCCACGGCAATCTCTTTTGCATATTCCCCTACCAACATCCAGACCCTCCCCTGTTAGAATCATCTCAATGATGCTATCGTTTCATGGGATCATGGTCTGTAGGTGCTTCTCTCCTGTCAGCCACAGAGCATCCCTAGAAGGAGAATAACTGCTGGAATCCCCACTTTCACCCCTGTATGTGAGGGAGTGGTGGCTCAGAGGATACCATCAGGCTATGGTCCTAAAAGCAAAGCCAAGCTAGGAATCAAACTCACGTCCCTCAGGAGGTGACAATACAGCTTTGGACACTACACACCACAATAGACTGGAATCCACTAAGAGCTTGGTGTTTTTCATGTTAAAATAAAACAAAGGGCAGCCCGCTTCTATGTCCTCCATCTTCCTCCCCAGTGTCTTCCGCATAACGCGATGCCCCTTATTAGAACGGCTGCGGGGCAGAGTCGGCTTGCCAGTGTTCTCATGTTTTAGCAGAAAAGCTCATAAATCATCCTGCAATGACAGGAGACAGTCTGGAAGGGGCAGAGACACCTCCCCCAATGCACACAGCCAGCTGGAACCTCCAAAGCACGGCACACAGGGAACCTTCTGAGTCTGGCTAACTGGAAGTCAAGGTGTCTAGTAAACAGAGACCACCCTCCCATTCCCTACTGCAGCCTGTCCCTGCTCAGTAAACCCCCAGGGGAGTTGGTTCCCAGTCTCCTGATTTCTGTGTCCCCTCCACAAGGCTGCTAGGAGCTTTTCTTCTTGAAGATTTCAAAGAGGGAAAAAAAATCAAATTAATTCAAATGGAGCAGCTCCCCAGGCACAGCCTTGTGCAGTAGATGCCCCCCCCCCTACACACACACACACCCTGAGGGAAGGCATCCAACTAAAGCATGGTACAGTGAGACAAAAAAACAAAGGGGGTGAGGCAGGGAGAGAGAGGGAGGGCTCGGGAAGTTGGGACCGGCTTTGACCTCAGACCCTCTAGGCTGGAGACAACGCTCCTGACCACTCAGTACTTCCTTCTGGCTCTACTAATCCTACAGCCCAGGTCTCGGGAAGCATTCATCTCTGGACTCTCCTGATACACTTTTCTCAGTAGCCCCCACTGCTTACAGGGTAAAGGCCCTCTGTCTCTGGCATTCAGTGCCTAAGAATCCACAGCCCCCCTACCTAGTCATGTTCCAGTTCACTCTCCAGGCCACAGTCTCACCAAAGCTGCCCCCCACAGCAATAACCAGGCCCGCGCACCATGACATAGTCACAGCCTCCTAAGCAGAAGAAGATCCATAGGATTAGGAATTCTAGTTTATCTTAATGAGTAAACAACCCTGGAGTAAATTCAGGTTTGCCCAAAGCCTGAACAGAAGGCACAGAGAGCGCCCTCCCCACCCCAACTCTTCCCCCAGCCCCTGCACCGTTTCTCTTTCGTTGATATTTTTACTGGCCCACTACACTTGTTACCACAGAAGAACTAGTCCAGATATACTCTTGCTTTGAACCCATATTTTACTTTGAGGTTCTCTCTTGGTGCTCTGTGTTCTGAAGGTTCAGACAAGGCTGTAATTGACAGGGTCACCATTATCGCTCCGTGCAGCACAGTTTCATGGCCCTCAGAGTCCCCTGTGGTTTGCCTAGTCATCACCCTTTCTACCCCTCTTCCTGTGCCCATCCTGTCCTCCCAGTGCCCCCTGTATGTTTTTCTGTCTCCCCCATCTTAGATGCCCCAGAGTGTCTAGAGAGCCGGCAGCCCCTCTGAACAGCTCCGCCTCTCTGCAACACATTTACAATGTTCCCATATCATTTTGTAACTTGGCAATTCAGTTCTTTTACCATAGAATAAGATTCCAATGTACAAGTTTCGTTTATTTGCTTATCGACTGAAGGCCTCGTTAAGGGCTTCCTATTGTGGGCAACTATGAGAGAGCTGTCAAAAAACTTGTAAGGAAAGTGTTTGAATAAACACACATCTTCAATTCATCTGGGCAAAATATCTTTTAAAAAAAAAAAGGGATTCGTGATGGTGCACACCTTTAATCCTAGCACTGAGGATACTAAGGCAGGCTTACCTCTATGAGTTTAAAGCCAGATTGACCTATGTAGCAAGTTTCAACCAACCAGGGCCACACAGTGAAACTCTGCCTCAAAACAAAACAAAACAAAACAAAACACCCAAAATCCAGAAAAAGAAGAAAAAGATCATTTTTTTGTGAATTTTTTAGATTTATAAGGAGGAAAAAAAGAGGAATCTCACTTTTTTCACATTTTCAAGTTAACTTCTTTCATATGTATGAGTGTTTTGCCTGCATTTATATATGTGTACCACGTGCATGCCTGCTGCCTGCCCACAGAGATCAGAAGAAAGCAATGGATCCCTGAGAACCAGAGCTACAGGTGGTTGTGAGCCCCCATACAGTACTAGCAGCAGAACCTCGGTCCTCTGCAAGAGCAGCAAGTATTCTGAACCACTGAGCCATCTCTAAAGCCCCAAAGAACTGTATCATTCCATAGAAAAATAAAAGGCAAATTTATGAACGTTTAACATGGTTGTCTCCAGCAGGATCCATTCTCAGTCCCATAAACTCTGGTACAAAACTACTGAGCCAGGCTGACGAGAGGAGAGGGCTCAGCAGCCAGAGGGGCTTGCCACCAAGCCTGACAGCCTGAGATCAATCCTTGGAAACTACCTGGTGACAGGAGAGAAGTAACCTGCAAGGTATGTACACACACACACACACACACACACACACACACACACACACACACACACACACACAGAGGTGCTTAGATTTGCTTCATCCTAACCCTGAGCTGGGTGATAAGGGATGGAAGTTTTAAGTCAAGCAGAGCTGGCCCTGACTGAATTAACGCTAGAAGCTTAGCTGTTGTGGCTGATGGGTGTGGGGGGGGGGCGGGGGGGGGGGATAGTGCTCGCTTTACTTACTTACTCTTGTTATTGGTTGAAAGTTTCCATAAGAAGAAGAAAACAGTAGCCCTACCCATGCTCAGATGCTAAGCTGAGCTCTGGTGAACAGGTCTAGCAGGAGGAAGCCTGCCAGCTTGCCTGCAGGCCTCAGCCCTGAGCCTGCAGATACCCTCTTGCGTCATAAACAGGTACCAGAATACCAGCTAAAAAGGCAGTTTTAAATGCAGCTCCCACCTGATCTCCCCTGTCAGCCTGGTCTTGAGAATGAAGGGGTCACCCTGAAAGCCCTGGCACCGAAAGGCCTCTCATGGTTTGAACATCCCAAACAGCATGATTGTGTGCCCTGTACCCAATCTCGGTTTCCCAGAGCTAGTCAGGATGACAAGCTGGTGGGGATCTCACCTCCGTGTGCATCTCTCCTGGTCGTCATGATAATGGCTGCTTGTATTACCACCCTGTTCTGTGGATGAATCAGCTAAGACTTGGGAGAAGAGATTTGCCCAGAACCAGAGCTCACAGGGATTAAGGGACAGATAGGATCAGGGTGTGTCCCCCAGGGGAGTCCTTACTGCTTTGTTCCAGAGACCATGCCTCACTTCCTGACTCCACCCTACACTCCACTGTCACTGAGGTATGCCTGGGCCCGTCCATCACAATACATTCCGACATTGAGGACAGGCCCTCTTGAGGTCCTGGGTTGTGTACATGTTCATACACATATGAGGTACATGTGAAGACCCAAGCGTGATGTATTCCTGGACTGTACACTACCTTATTTATGGAGTCAGGATACCCGACTGTACCCAGAGCACCCCATTTCAGCCAGTATGCTCAGCTAACTTGTTCCAGGGGTGCCCCCCCTCCACCTCCTGCACAGTGACGTGGTAGGCAGCTTGTTGGCTTTTACATCGGTTCTAGCAAAGCTCCCTGAGCCTCATGCTTGCTTGAGCACTCCACCTGGTGACTCATCCCCTAGCCCTAAATTTTGTTAAAATTCAGTCCATTCCTTCAGCACATGCCTGCCTCCCAAGTTCTCAGACTCACGTGTGCCTTGCGGCAAGTACGGCATAGACTATTTCATCGCTAGGAGAGCACTCATTTAAGATTCAATAGAATTTACTCATTACACCCATTTCCCTGAATAGAAACAGAAGCCCAGAAAGGGCAGGACATACTGGATGCCATGACACATATGTGCACATATGCTCTGACAGGAGCAGATAGTGGGTTCCGAAAACCCCTGGAACAACAGGTTAAGGAAGACCCTCACTGCCCAGCCCAAAGCCAAGTATCCTGACAAGGCCCTCTGCCCTTTCCTACCAACCCTAGAGGAATAGTGTGGCCAGTCAATTCATCCAGCCAATGTCACTGAAAATTACTTATCCTTACCAGGGTACACTATAAATCTTGGGTGTCCAGTCACTGTAGAGGACAGGTACCTCTACCTGTCCCGCAGAGTTGTTGCCAATAATAGACTAAAAATAACATGACAGACACTTAGGAGGGGACTGTGTCCTGACATAGTAAAAAGGGGGGATGCTCAGAGGCTCTGGGGACAGCCAGCCTGGCTGGCTTCTAAATCTGCTTGTCAATGGTGAGAGTTGATATGTGCATAAAGCATTTCACACAGGACCTGGCACATAGTAGGGATGCAGTGAAGGGAACATCATGCATGCGTACAAGGAGCACCAAAGGCTCTGGTCACAAGGCTATATTCCCCAGGGTTCCCTTCCATGTCAGTTGTCCACAGCCCCACAGGAGGGGTCTATGATCCCACATTATCCTTTCTCCAGCCTCCCTTACACAGAGATGCAGCTTTCCTTTGGCAGCCCCCTGACCATTCCCTCCAGCTCTGTGGCCTCCCTGGCAACCAAGGGCCTCAGCTGCAAGGTCCCAGGCAGCTGCTGAAGCAGTTACCCTGGCAACCTGGGCCCAGGCCCAGATGCATCTGCTTTGTCTTTGAGCAGCAGGGAGCAGCCCAAGAGACCAGGAGAGTACCCTCTCTGTGAGCGGGTCCCTTCAGAATCTCTGTCCCTGTGGGGGGGGGGGGTAGCTGGTTCCTAGCATTTTGTATCATCTCCTCTCCCCCCTTTCTCTGAACCAGGATCTCTATCTTCCTTCATTAGCCTTTACCAAGCCAGGTAGGTTAACAGCACTGCCTCTCTGACCATGGAAGAAGAACAGAGAGCTATCACACCATTTCATTGGTGGAAAAAACTGAGGTCCGAAAAAGAGCAAGGAATTTACAGGCTCTGCCAGGTACTGCCAGGGTTTTAGCCAAGCTCCCAAGACTTCAAAGGGAATCAGTCCCAAGATGAAGCTGTTTCTCTAGCCTGAATAAATGGGCCACTGGGTAGCCAAAGCTGAGCCTGACGTTAAACTTGGCTGCTCTCAGTCAGAGCTTGGCCTGGACACTGTCAAGTCCTGTGACCTCGAGCGAGCCAGTTCATCTCTGGCCTGTGGTTTTTTTTCCCATTTGCAAACTGGAAGGAATTAAAAGCAGGCATTTGTGGAGTTCAGTATTTTCCATGAATCTATGCTACAGCCTTGGGAGACAGCTTTCCGTATCGAGGAGGAGAAAGAGGCACGGGCATGAGGTGGCTTGCCAAGCTTCACCTAACACTTGAATCTTTGGGCTGCCTGTCTTATATATCCTGTGCCAGAGATGCTCCCCAAATATCGGTCAGACATGCTACCCACCAGTCTGGTCTGACCTCCACCATTCCATTAGGGAAGTAGATGATATAGGCCTCAAACTACAGAGGCTTCGTTGAAACAAATCCATCTACTTGCAGCATTCTGAGGAGTGGGGTACACATAAGCTGGGAAAGCACTAAGTAATACAGTCTACACTACTGTTCATAGTCTACACTACTGTTCATAGTCTGCACTACTGTTCATAGTCTACACTACTGTTCATAGTCTACACTACTGTTCATAGTCTACACTACTGTTCATAGTCTGCACTACTGTTCATAGTCTACACTACTGTTCATAGTCTGCACTACTGTTCATAGTCTACACTACTGTTCATAGTCTACACTACTGTTCATAGTCTGCACTACTGTTCATAGTCTGCACTACTGTTCATAGTCTGCACTACTGTTCATAGTCTACACTACTGTTCATAGTCTGCACTACTGTTCATAGTCTGCACTACTGTTCATAGTCTACACTACTGTTCATAGTCTGCACTACTGTTCATAGTCT